>CAMXCT020003154.1:16680-19180 GCA_947184155.2 Cladocopium goreaui | reverse complement strand
GAATACGTTGCCTTGGAGCTGATCAATGTGACCTACAACAATCATGAACTCATCAACGCGGATGCTGGAGGTCAGGGTGATCATAGATTCTATAGATCCTGCTTGAAAGCATGGCCGATCAGCGCCGATCAGCGCCGATCAGCGCCGATCAGCGCCGATCTTCCCAAAATTCATGAGACCTAGACCGATTTCTTGCGTTGATCCAAGAAAAATGATGTTTTCACCAGTTGCCCAGTTGTCCGGAGCAGCTCCAGATGCCTGGTTTTGTTGTGCTTTTTAAAGACACCTCCTTCGCAGGTGTGTGCTCTTTTGCAAGCCATGAAATCGATCGGCCCGTCCTGCTTGCTCAGTGCAACTTGGCTGCGCATCGTTGCTGTCAGGGTGCAATAAAGGGTCTGCAAGGGAGCAAAGCTTCTTGGCGGTTGAGGTTACAAATGGATATAACATGATGGCGATAAGCTCTCCATCAGTTGTGATATAACATGATATAACCCCTTTAATTAATTGAATAGTCATATGAGTCATATATCTATCTTATGTCAGATGTCATCCACATCACTATCGAAGCCCCAAGGCAAGAAGAAGGAGCTCTTAGCTTTGGCTGCTGCGAATGGCGTTGGTGAACCCAGCATGGCTCGATGACTTCGAGTTGCTGATGGCTGACTTTTTGAGGTCACCGGGAAAGATGATGATGCTCTTTGCAAAGACCCCAAGGCCAGGGCTAGGTTCAAGAATTTGTTATGGTTTGTCTGAGAATAGGATATTTTGATATATATATATACCCAATTCCAATAGATTATGAAGATTATCTGTATGTTCTGTATGAAAATTGATGAAAAGGGGTCTCCCCCATTGACAAACCACTGCCGTGGACAGCTCGCCATCATCACTTCTCTTGTCAAACCATGAACGTGTCGTAATCCGGGGTATGTGTTATGGTCAATTTCTGAAAAATGCGATTCTGATGTTTTGCCCATGTTCTTAGATTTAGTTGCTGATGTTTGTTTTCACTACTTGAGGAATCTATAGGAAATATAGGGAATATGTCTTATTTTTTGGTGCTTCCATAAGCAAATCACAGGTCATGGCAGCTGTTAAGACTGCTCTGGATGCAGTGGCGAAGGCAAGAGTGGGATGTGATACCTCCATGGGAAAGGGGAATGGTACTGTCCAATTTCAGGATCCCCATCATATATATATTAATATATACATATACCATATTATGGCATGTACCAATAATGGTGGGATAATCAAAAGCCATAATATCCCAGTCCCAGTGGTAAACATAATGAGCTGATCATATAATATGTCATTATTCATTATGATATGTAACCCATAATTATATGTAATAAGCGAAATATATGTGGTTTCCACCATGCGCATTCCATGGGATCACAAGGAGTCTCCCAGCGACCAGGCACATAAGCTTCCGGCCTTGATGCAAGCGATTGCAGTGATGCCTGTGTTGGAGCCCTGGACCCGCGAAGTTCGGCTGCTGCTGGGGGGCTGTTCGGCTGTTGCGTGTCAAAAATGTTTCATGAGCTACTTAGAACAATAGAGATGACCAGATGAAAATGGTATTAAATGTTGTCTTGGAATGCTTTTCCGGCCTCAACTCGAGTTTGTTTGCCGCAGGACTGCCGATAATGGCTGCCTGACTGCCACATCTAAGCTTTGAGCCCAGTTATTTGAGGGTATGGCAATAGTTATGCATTGCTCACCTTTGCAACATGGCAACATGGATAGCAAAGAACATTCAAATGCGATCCGATACGAAGGTTGTAGGATTGACATCCAATCTTCAGAATGCGGAATCCCTAAAATGTCATGTTCAAGCCACCTCTCAAAGAGGTCTTAGCATTTCAATCCATGGAACATATCCTTTGATGATGTTTTGTGAGGTCCAAAGCCCTAATCACCAAAGTTCTTGTGCAGCAACCTGGTATAGGTTGGTGGCCAAGAAGATTTACCAGCTCCATGAAAAGGCCCGGAGCGCACGGAGCAGCTGGCTATGGTAATATCCTGCGGCCATGGAAAGTGGCCGTGGACTTTTGTTGCTCATCTATACTTTGGGTCATTTTCCATGGCCATGTGAAATGACCAGAGGGCAACTTAAATAAATTTTAATCGAGGTTTTCAAAGTCACGAGAAATCCAAATGTTCATCATGTTCATCGGTCTTTTCCATTAAACCATCCAGCTATTGGGGATTTTTCAGTGGACAGGACCTGGACGTGTTGAAGCCGATGGCCATGAAGGGATGATTCGGCATTGATTTGCACAGCCTCGATTGGATGAAGAAAAATGCAGATTTCATGGAGATGGTCCATTTGGATTGGTCCGGATATTCTACCATCTGGTTATTTAACATAGCCATGGTATAGATGGCCCATAGAAATAGATGGTAATAGCATGGTGATTTTCCATGGCTATGTTAAACAACCAGATGGTAAGGATATGCGGATTTCTGATTTCGCGGGTATTTTCAATAAACGAGAACA
>CAMXCT020003154.1:5098-16580 GCA_947184155.2 Cladocopium goreaui | reverse complement strand
GTGGAGTGTGGAGTGTGATGTGGGAAGTGAGGAGTGTGGTGTGGAGTGTGGAGTGTGGAGTGTGAAGCGTGGAGTGGAGAGTGTGAAGTGTGAAGTGTGGAGTGGAGACTGTGAAGTGGCACGAGTGGAATGTGTGAAGTGTGGAGTGTGGAGTCTAATGTGGGAAGTGTGGAATGTGAAGCGTGGAGTGGAGAGTGTGAAGGGCGGAGTGCGAAGTGTGGGGTGCTTCTCTAAACAGTTTGTGTGCAGTTAGGCATCTTATTCAATATTCCCCTTGCAGAGAGCCCAACTTTTGCGTCGTCTCCAAACGGAATTGAAGCGGAGGACTTGCATCGTCTCCCATTTGTCACTTGCTTGCGTCCCTACTTTTCTCTCCATTCTTCCTTCTTGTGGTTGCCTGGGGCGCCCACTTCGGACTGGCTGCCTTGGTCCCAAAATTGCCCCCAATGTGTTTCTACGCTGTCTGTACTTCTCCATTTGTGTTGTCTCCACTGGTCTTGGTACTTCACACTGGCCCTAGGAAAGGGAATTGTGTCTCACCATTTGTCTGTCTCATCACTGCGCTGTGTATTTTGCTTTCCTTCTTGTGGCTACTTTGGGACGAAGGTTTTCTCGTCTTTCCTATCCCCCCCTCCGTGACCGCCCTGGGTCAGTTTTCTTTCCGACAGGTCTCCCCACTTGGCTCTCCATTTGTCTCCCTTCTTGTGGCGGCTTTGCGACGGAGGAATTCCTACGTCTTTCATGTTTCGAACGATATCATTCGTTGTCCCTTATGGCCGCAATGCTACTGACATGTCATTTGATTGTCATCATTGGTTGTCGCGTTTCCAATATGTTTTCTGCGAAGTAATCCCTTCCTCCTAATACTAACCCCCCTAATACAAAACAGTGCAGGTAGTTTTTAGTATTAGGGGGGTATTTATTATTAGGGAACCCTATTGACAAAATTAAACCCTCTACTTTTTCGATCTCAAAATCAATTAAATTTCCTTATATAACGCAATCAACATATTGCCAAAAAAATTGGATTTCGAAGCTTCCCCCTAATATTAAATTAAAACCCTTAATAATAAAAACTATTTTTTCCGATCTCAAAATCAATTAAATTTCTTTATATAACGCGATTAAAATATTGCCAAGAATTAGATTTCGAAGCTTCCCCCCAATATTAATTTAAAACCCGTAATGATAAAAACTATTTTTCCGATCTCAAAATCAATTAAATTTCTTTATATAACGCAATTAATAAAATATTGCCAAAAATTGGATTTCGAAGCTTCCCACCTAATAATAAACACTCCGGGGTTGACTAGTTTTTAGTATTAGGGGGGATAACCCACAAATAGTAGCTTGATTTTTAAATTGTTTTTTAAAGGGGATCAATTAAGAGTCAAATTGGCCATACTGAAATTTTCTGAAATTGGAGATGGACGCCTGTTTTTAGTATTAGGGGGACGTTTAGTGTTAGGAGGAAGGGATTAGATTTTCAAGAAGCAAGACCCGGGGGCATTTGGATCATTCGTGTTTCGAGCACCGTGATGGACCTGGAAGTTTTGGCTTTCAGCATTATTTTTGGCCGTGTGACACGTTTTGACACTGATGGAGGTGATGGAACCTGATGAGTTTTTTGCGATCAGATTGGACTCGTAGCAGTTCAGGTGTGATGAGCCACTTGGGCATCCGTGTGTTTAATGTAGCCTGATTCAAGCACAAGACGAGGCGGAAGACGAGCAATGTTTTGCATCCAACATGCTAGCCTGTTGAAACCCAATTATGGTTTTTCCTTGCCACTAGCATTTCCTCCAAAGAGAAACCGTGTTGATGCAGCCCTTAGCATGCTCAGTGTGTCGCATATGCGTTGTGGAGAAACCAAGGCAGACAATATCTCCAAAGAGACTTGTTCATCTCATTGTCAAAAGTTTCCTAGGAAAAAAGACGGTCGAACGGAGATCGACTTCGAATGTTCAGCAATGTCAAGGCAAAAAACCAAGGAGGTGGCCCGAACAGCCAGCGTTTGTAAGCCCTTCCCTCCCAAACGATTGTGCTGTACTGGGCACTAGAGCTTCTCTCTTGAAGCCGCGACGCTTTTGCTTCGCATCTTTCGTCCATTTTGTGGCTACCTATATGATTCGAAAAACAGCAGCTGTCAGATATCCCTTGCCCGCGCAATTTTACCTTCCTTCAGCTGGGGTTCCACCAGGTCTCAGATGAAAGGGTCCGCCCTCCCCCGCCTCGATCTCGCGGATCTTGCTCAGACAGACTGCTGTGGACAGCCGTGTCGAAGTGATCGGGACAGTAGTTTGCTGATGTGAGTGTATTTTCGAATGCCTTGAAGCTGCTAAATATCTCAGAACTTTGGCCTCGTATCACTACGCATGATTTGTTTACATCATTCCGCACGCAGTTCTAGCAACTCCCACGGCAGCAATGTTTAGAGATATACTCCATGAAACCAATTTCGTTTCTGAATGGTGGGTGTGCAGATACTGCAAGTTAGCCTTCAGGCATCCCCATTGGCAACTTTTCTTCAATGTTTTGGCCTGCGATGTGTAGTAACAAGGGATTCAGGCGATTCAGGGGGTTCAAAAGGGTCCGCGCGCCCGCGCAGCACAAGTTGCGTGGTTTTCAGATTCAGGCTTCCGAAATCTTCCGAACTGTGTCGCCAGGGATCTGGAACGTGCTGCAAACCGTTGACTCTGTGCATTTGGGCATTTGTTTGGACCCCTCGCAGGCTCTCGACGACTGAGTGTGCAACCTTGTCAGACTTCCCGCTATTTGTTGGGGCGTACCACCTGGCAATGGTATCAGCTTCCGCACGCACGGGGTGTTGATGAACTGTTGCATGTCAAACGGACACTAAAATGCAATTGAAATTGTTGCAGGCCTGGTTTTGATCAAAGAGAGTCCAAGTCGCATATTTTCCACCTAGGTAAGAGCAGCAGGTTTGTCACCCCATCTGAATGGGTAGTTTTTTGTCCAGGAAGACTGCTTCCACCCAGATTTTGGCCATTGAATTCAGATCCCACTTTGCAGAAAGATCCATTTACGATATTTACGGGGTCAGAGATTTGCGGTTCTGATTTGCAGTAGCTGAGGTATGGGTGCTAGATGCGGGTTGTGTCCCGGGCTATGTTGCCTGGTCACCCCGGGCCTGGCACTGTTTGCCGAAGCCATAGAAGTGACGCACAGAGGCCAAATGCACTGCGTTCAAACCAATCTAACTGAGGTGCAGGTGATAGCCTTCCAAAAGTATCGGCAATATTCAAGCATCTCTTGTTTCAAGAGCCCCATTAATTCATTTAGTTGATTGAAAGACAGTTTTTATTATTACGGGGGAACCCTAATAGTAAATTTAAAACCCTGTTACGCCTGAACTAGCACATTGAAACTTTTTCATTATAGGATATGTGTTCGGGCGCAAAACTACCTGCAGTACGCTGTACTTAGTCCTGGAAGCTGACAGCAAAAATTGGAACAATGATAGACAATGACTCAATCAGAATGAGCTGAAGGAGTTCAGCCCTGGTTGGTCCTCAGTCCTTAAAAAGTTGTTGCCGCACACATTTGCGCCACCTCAGACCACATTGTTCATAGTTCATAGGTGCTTGAAGAGGCAGTCCTGCAACATGCACCTTATCGAAGTCTTTCAGCTCTGTTGAAGCTGTCCTACATGCGTAATCCCTGCAGACGTACCACGTTCAGGGTCTGCGAGACAGCCTGCAAGTTCTGGCTTTTGCGTCACAAGAGGCCTCTAGAAGGCCCATGGTTTGATCCCTACCCTCTTAAAAATGAAATTTGAGGGGGGGGAGTCGTACTGAAATTTCATTTTAAAATTCCATTTTTGCATTAATTTTTCTCAATGATCAACATTCCTCATCATTCCATATCATTGGCAAACAGATGAAAATTAAACACTTGCGCTTAGCTCCGGAGGAGCCAAGCACATGTCAGACTGAAGCAGCACATGTGTAGGGGTGGCATCCCTCCAAAAATTGCGTTGCCATCATCATACTTGCGCTTAGCTCCGGAGGAGCTAAGCGCAAGTATTTTCTAGCCAGCGCCCAAGGCTGGTCAAGAAATGTTACTTTGAAATTCCATTTGCGCAATTGGATCACTATCCCAGGGTTACCAAGCAAAAAAAGTGGAATTCGACAGGTTGGTTTTGTCCCCCCCTGTCCTCCCCCTCTATAGGGGTAGGGATATGGTTTGTTGCTAGTCTTGTCTCAGATCAATGTCTGTGCTCCAGCATAGTGACGTCTTGAGCGCTCCCGTCCAGTGGAAAAGCTACCGATGGTAGAATGAATGTGGCACTAAAGGCTCGTGGGACAAGGTGCAATGAACGTGGTACTAGAGTGATGCAAAAGAATCAGTTAGCACTGCAGGCTCAGTGCTAGATTGCTCCCCGAAAACACGCAAATTGAGGGGCTGCCAAGCCGTGTAAGACCCCATGTAGCAAGACCGACAGAAACCAAGAAGTCTTGAGAAATAATTGTTTGGCTCTTCCGTTTCCGGTGGCTTGGGTATGGCTGTTGGCTCCTAGTGACATTGGCCACAAGTGTATGCCAGCCACATGCACATGTTTGCACAGTTTGGCCAGATTGTCAGGGCCCATTGCGCCGAGACCCCCAGCATTCATTTGGCCTAACGCCCCCCCCCCCACGATTTCCGTGGACAGAAGTTCGCGAGTACATCTGGTACACCAAATGAGCCAGCTGAAATAAAATCTTGATGAAAGGGTGTGAGACGTACGTCCCTGTTGATGGCAGCTGCTTCTTCGAATTGGAATGGTTATTGGCAAATCCCACACGCTGAAAAGGTGCCCTCGGCCATGGACATTCCAAAGCTCAGGAGATTGGCACTCTGCGCGGTTCAATAAACCACTTCTCAGAGTTTCAGCTGGCTGCAACGGGTCAGCTGCTTGGGGCGCAGGGGTTTTGATCAGATCCCACCTGTAGATCACAAAGAACGGCTGCGGTCGCAATGGTCCTTCGCTCAACCCCGTTCTTTCACGTACCTGGAAAGCCTAGTATAGAGATGCGATAGGAGCGAGGTGCCAGGCTTTCTCTGCACCTAGGATCGCGCTGGCTTCCGAATAGGCTTTGATTTGATTGTTGGAACTTGCCCAGTTCCCAGTGGATGTTTGGCAGATGGGAGGTTTGACCCCGCCTCGTTTTCTGGTGCGTTGACCACTTCTGTAATGTCACTCCGGTCTTCGGAGATGATTTTTGATCCGATGCTTCGAGTTATTTTCTTTCTCCTGTCAACATCAAGTAGAATGGCTGTTCCGGACAACTCACGAGTCACACAATTCTCTATCCAATCATTGGCGTCAAATATCAGGAACCTGTGAGAGATGTAACATGCAAACTCATGGGCGGAGGCAGTTGGCAACCTGTTTGCCTCAAACGCAGTATATCTGCATGCTTGAAACCTAGCCTCCGAGCCTCATCGGTTTTTCAGATGCAATCAGCTTGGCTTAAATCCCTGCAAAGCTGGGAGGACGTGTCTCTTATCCATGCTGTGTTTGCGCATTCAAGCCTAACAGAGGTAGGAAAGGAATGCTGGCAGGCTTCAGGAAAGGTAATGCTGGCAGGCTTGTTCGCATGCATTCCTCGTTATACTTTTCCAAGAGGTTGCGCAATTCTTGTTTGTGGATGTTTGGCCCTACGTAGACTGCCTCCTACTCGTAGTTGTGCTCATGCTTTCAAGTTTGCAATCGAATCCACGTCAACCCAATTTTGCTGCTAAAGCTTCTCAAGAAATTCGGAATGTTTAGAATATGTGATCGCATGGGCTGTCCGTCACGGCTTGGAAGATACCTGGTTCTGTGGGTCAGACCTTGGCCGAGCTTTGCCCCCTGTCAGAGGCAGCAGCTGCCCATCATGGGTTGATTTGCCCATTCCGTCCTTTAAGGGTCTCTGATGCGCAACTGGTTTGCTGCAACTGGGTAATGCTGCCGACCCTTGGAGTCAGAAAGACATAGAAAGACGGATGTATCACAAAGAAATGTTGCAGCGCTCCAACGCCAGGCTGCTGCAAACGAAATGATGACAATCCTGCCCAGGAGTTGTCGTGCAGCTCTACCGAAGGCGTGTCGTGCAAAGACACCATGCAGAGTGAGCGTTGTTGCCGTTACCGTTTGTGCTGCTGGCGCAAGTGGCACTTGGGATATTTACAGCCAAATTGCCAGCCGACTCAAATCTCTACAGGCGCGCTATTTCAGGTAACCGTTACCCTAGGGTAAGAAGGAAAGATAGGGATCTCACCTAGAAATCTTGGGTTTTAATGTCCTTCCACCTTTTCATGAAACTCTTGAAATGAGCAACTGAAAACCTATCTATAGTGGCTACTCGCAGCTATGATAAGGTTGGAAGGGTGCATTTTATAGTAATTTGTCATGAATCACAAGGGCTCACTTATTCTCATTGTCTAATCAGCTAGTGTGGCTGAGATGTGATAGCCTGTGCCACCGGCTATGCCTTGACAAAATCACAAGGGTGAAGAGTTTAGAGACCATACGTGCCATGGTAGAAACATGTATATCATGGTATATTATATGGTTTACTGTCATTTATCCCATGATGAGAATCCTTATGGTGAAGCTACTTGCCCCAGATGAAGGTGCAGAGACGAAAGTTGAGAAGAGTGGACCTGTGCCCCAGCCTAAGGGCCTAAGGGCGAGGCGCAAGATGACAGATGCACTTCAGGTGAATGATGATGATGATGATGATGATGGTGGTGATGATGATGATGATTATGATGATGATGATGATCCGATGATGAATTATTGTTGAATTATTGTTGGATATTGTTGGTATGGTTTGCTGTAACTATCTATCATTAGGATGATGCTGATGATGGTGATGGGCATCAAGCTCCAAGGGTGGCATTTCTCTTCAAGCTGGCGATGCGGATCAAGAAATCCGCGGTGCGGCAGAACCGCTACACACTGCTGTTCGACCTGCTGGTCGCGAGCTCAGGAAGGTGAAGAAAGTGATGGCATTTCTTGGCTCCTTAGAGGGTAGTGCCCACAACTAAGTTGGTACTAGTTTAGCTAGGGTTCATGGTGGTTCTGTTGTGACTTGCTTGTAGATGGGTTTATACACTTAATATCACTTAACTTATAACTAGGGGGGTACCACCTTGTGTTCGAAGAGGGCGAATGGTTCAAGCGCTGCAGCGAGCTGAATAGTCCGCTTGGCAAGGTGTTCAAGAAGTTCAAGTCCATGTTGAGATCTCAGAAACCTCAGAAACCAATGGTGCAGCCTGGCTTCCCATTTGGGAAGTTCCACCAATGGACGAAATAGGAAGGAGAAAGTAACAAGAAAATAGGGAACTGCGGAAAGCTAGACAATACAAACATGTAAGAACATACAAGAACATAGGGAGATAGTAGCAATCACGATATTAAGGGAGGAAATAGGGAGATAATCTTACAGAGATAACATGTTATACGATCCAACATGATCCAACACATTTTTTTCATTGGTAAACCATGGGAAACCCATGGTGTTGGGGTCCCCCAAGCTTGAGAAACACCAAGTTTGCTACGCAAAGACATGCAAAGAGCTCCTCTCAGTGCCCCCTTGTTACCCGGTGACAGCCCAGCCTTGTTGAGGCTTGGTGGATGTATGAAGTTCACATTATCTGGCGGTGGTGCCATCTCCCCTGATGTTCAGGTTGGGGAAAATCATCCAACTGCTGAGGGATTTCGTAGCGCTTTCCTCGAGTGTCAGGAATGGGTGCGGACAGCCTTTGGCTGTCCTCTCATTCAAAGTTGGATGCTTAGGGATGCGAGCCAATAGAAAAGTTCTGCCAAGTCGTTGTCGTTGAATTTGAGCTCCGAATTTGAGCTCCCCAATTTCCGGGTTTCCAAGTGATCTATTTGACCTGCGGTGGCGCTGTGTCCGCTCCGCCTTGTTTTGCCGTGAACAT
Source organism: Cladocopium goreaui (assembly GCA_947184155.2). Taxonomy (NCBI): domain Eukaryota; class Dinophyceae; order Suessiales; family Symbiodiniaceae; genus Cladocopium; species Cladocopium goreaui. The sequence goes on along the minus strand of CAMXCT020003154.1, from coordinate 8,645 downwards.
ATCGTGGTTTTCCAACAGCAGTGGCGGTGACCTGACTGAGCGGAGAGAACCGTTTTTTCATAGCCGTTGGGGGCTCCATCCCCACATTGATGGAGAAACCAGGCCAGAGATCACCGACAACGATGGCAAGCCCTACCTTTGTACAGACAAGGCCTGGACCAACGTTCTTTTCCCCGGGGATTCGACAGGAAATTGGGGATTGACGACATCATCATCATCATCATCAATAATAATTCATGACCTGGGAATCCCTATAAACCAACCAATGATAGGTTTTGAGCACTGCTTAAATCGCTCGGATGATGCTTGGATGGTCGTGCACTAAAATGTGCTATTGATGGAGAGTTCATCGCTGTGGGATTCAGCAAAATCCCGGTAGCTGATGAAGCTTCTTGGCAACTTGGTAGGTGCATTCAGATGGCTCCGCCTGCTGCGGCCGGGGAGAAATTTGGATGAGAGGCGGCACCAGAATTGGAAGTTGGAGGAAGCAGCGAGACAAAGAAAGAACACAGACAGATAACACAGAAAAAATGGTTGAAGAGGGCTTGCTTGCAACATGAAGAAGGAAAAGGAGCAATGAACAACTTTGGAGAGTGCTGTGGATAGTACTTGGTAAAACTCCCTGCGGTCAGGTAATTCCATCGGTTCTGGCTATTACACGCTGCCAGAGCAGACAGCAGCTTGGCGATGAGAGCTGAAGAAAAGATGGCTTTGGTTTTGCATTTTTTTTCTGATGTGTGTTTCAAATGTTGATCAAATGTTGTGTGTTTTTATGTATTTTTTTTGTTTTAATGATGTGTGTTTTTGCATCATGTTTTTTTTCCATAGATCCGACGAGGCAGCAGACTTCGACAAAGACGGCTGGCACAGGGCCTTGGACGTTGAGCCCTTTCGCTGTTTCAACGGGCCGTTGGGCCGCGGTGTTGAGGTTCCACTCTGGAGACATCGGGCTGATCACGCCCGAAGGTGTGGTTCTAGACCCCGAAGTTTGATAATAAAGATGCTGTGTCATAGTACCCATAGGATCCATGTATGCTATATTAATGGTAACATGGATCCCATCAATATACCCCCTTTATGTTAGCATTAATATAGCATACATGGATCCTATGGGGTACGTCATATACTTTATGTTGATTTCCGTATACGAAAAGTTGTCCTTGTGGGGTATCACCATTCACCCCATTTTTTCTTCTACACCCAAGTGCCGTGCAGCGAATCAGTGAAAGGCTGTCCACTCTTGGAGGAAAAGTCAAGATCATCGATCGCAAAGAGAATCTTGTTGCAGTCTCAGCCGCTGCCAACTATATACCATATATTTATCCAATATATCTATCTATATAATTCTATAAGATTCTATATATCTATCCCATGGTTGTACTACAATATAGCCATAACATGAGTAACTTTGGAATCTTCACTACCCCTCGATTCGCTTTCCGTGGCTTTCCGTGTTTCAGGTGAAGCTGAAAGAAGGCGAACACGTTGCCTTGGAGCTGATCAATGTGACCTACAACAATCATGAACTCGTCAACGCGGATGCTGGAGGTCAGGGTGATCATAGATTCTATAGATCCTGTTTGAAAGCATGGCCGATCAGCGCCGATCAGCCCAAAATTCATGAGACCTAGACCGATTTCTTGCGTCGATCCAAGAAAAATGATGTTTTCACCAGTTGCCCAGTTGCCCGGAGCAGCTCCAGATGCCTGGTTTTGTTGTGCTTTTTAAAGACACCTCCTTTGCAGGTGTGTGCTCTTTTGCAAGCCATGAAATCGATCGGCCCGTCCTGCTTGCTCAGTGCAACTTGGCTGCGCATCGTTGCTGTCAGGGTGCAATAAAGGGTCTGCAAGGGGGCACAGCTTCTTGGCGGTTGAGGTTACAAATGGATATAACATGATGGTGATAAGCCCTCCATCAGTTGTGATATAACATGATATAACCCCTGTATAATTGAATAGTCATTAATATCTATCTTATGTCAGATGTCATCCACATCACTATCGAAGCCCCAAGGCAAGAAGAAGGAGCTCTTAGCTTTGGCTGCTGCGAATGGCGTTGGTGAACCCAGCATGGCTCGATGACTTCGAGAGTTGCTGATGGCTGACTTTTTGAGGTCACCGGGAAAGATGATGATGCTCTTGCAAAGACCCCAAGGCCAGGGCTAGGTTCAAGAATTTGTTATGGTTTCTCTGAGAATAGGATATTTTGATATATATATATATACCCAATTCCAATAGATTATGAAGATTATCTGTATGTTCTGTATGAAAATTGATGAAAAGGGGTCTCCCCCATTGACAAACCACTGCCGTGGACAGCTCGCCATCATCACTTCTCTTATCAAACCATGAACGTGTCGTAATCCGGGGTATGTGTTATGGTCAATTTCTGAAAAATGCGATTCTGATGTTTTGCCCATGTTCTTAGATTTAGTTGCTGATGTTTGTTTTCACTACTTGAGGAATCTATAGGAAATATAGGGAATATGTCTTATTTTTTGGTGCTTCCAAAAGCAAATCACAGGTCATGGCAGCTGTTAAGACTGCTCTGGATGCAGTGGCGAAGGCAAGAGTGGGATGTGATACCTCCATGGGAAAGGGGAATGGTACTGTCCAATTTCAGGATCCCCATCATATATATATTAATATATACATATACCATATTATGGCATGTACCAATAATGGTGGGATAATCAAAAGCCATAATATCCCAGTCCCAGTGGTAAACATAATGAGCTGATCATATAATATGTCATTATTCATTATGATATGTAACCCATAATTATATGTAATAAGCGAAATATATGTGGTTTCCACCATGCGCATTCCATGGGATCACAAGGAGTCTCCCAGCGACCAGGCACATAAGCTTCCGGCCTTGATGCAAGCGATTGCAGTGATGCCTGTGTTGGAGCCCTGGACCCGCGAAGTTCGGCTGCTGCTGGGGGGCTGTTCGGCTGTTGCGTGTCAAAAATGTTTCATGAGCTACTTAGAACAATAGAGATGACCAGATGAAAATGGTATTAAATGTTGTCTTGGAATGCTTTTCCGGCCTCAACTCGAGTTTGTTTGCCGCAGGACTGCCGATAATGGCTGCCTGACTGCCACATCTAAGCTTTGAGCCCAGTTATTTGAGGGTATGGCAATAGTTATGCATTGCTCACCTTTGCAACATGGCAACATGGATAGCAAAGAACATTCAAATGCGATCCGGTACGAAGGTTGTAGGATTGACATCCAATCTTCAGAAAATGTCATGGTCAACCCACCTCTCAAAGAGGTCTTAGCATTTCAATCCATGGAACATATCCTTTGATGATGTTTTGTGAGGTCCAAAGCCCTAATCACCAAAGTTCTTGTGCAGCAAACTGGTATAGGTTGGTGGCCAAGAAGATTTACCAGCTCCATGAAAAGGCCAGGAGCAGCGCACGGAGCTGGCTATGGTAATATCCTGCGGCCATGGAAAATGGCCGTGGACTTTTGTTGCTCATCTATACTTTGGGTCATTTTCCATGGCCATGTGAAATGACCAGAGGGCAACTTAAATA
>CAMXCT020003153.1:0-74531 GCA_947184155.2 Cladocopium goreaui | reverse complement strand
ATATATATATATATAATATAATACGTATATACATAATACATATCAGTATATCACCAACAATACACTAGTTGTGAAATTCCCATGGCAGCTGTTGCTTTGTTAACTCATCTATTCATGTACTTGTAGTTTACAATCACCGAAAAAGACGTCTAGTCATATCTAGTCATAAACCTGTTTAAGTATAATGAACCACATCATTTAGATCTCATGTTGGTGTTTTTTCCATCCTTGCTGGTAAACGGTGTTAACTATTTGCGAGTGCTGCAGTTCCATTTATAAAAGTGGATATATTACTATACTATATAGTATTATATATATATATTACATCCCAGGTATATACAGGATATCCCCAGCTAGGGCTTGCAAACATTTATAAACCACGGATCCTAGCTGGGATACAGCCTAAATAAAGATGATGGTTTATCAACATAAATTCATTTGCTAAGTTGATGATACATCTACCATATTTCTACTTAAGTCCATCAACTTTGCAAACGAACTGGGGCACCACCGCGGCTCCCCCTCAGGATTCTGCTCTCGCGACGGCTGAAGGCCGTGCTCCGCGCCGAAAGCGCGCAGCAGGGCTCTGGGCTGCGGGCGCTGCTGGGCTGCCGAGTGCTGGAGGCGGGAAAGGCATGGTGACGTGGAGATGCCCCATTTTCAGACACCGGTCACCTATATTAGAAGACTAAAAAAACCTATACCTATATATATATATATATATTGACTCTATTTTTTGTCCCATTAACTGGAAAACCATCCATAAATTCGAAAATATTATAACTGTTTGGTGGTTTGGAACATTTTTTGGTTTCCATATATTGGGAATAATACTCCCAACTGACTTTCATATTTGTCAGAGGGGTAGGTATACCACCAACCAGAATTAGTAACTGACAAAATTCACAGAAGACTAAAGTAGTGGGGAGCATGTGATGTTTAAGTTTGTGCACAAACATTCACAACCGATACCATCCGCTTACCAATACACCCTTTTTTTTACGTAGCATGGAAGTACAAACCTGCACAACCGATAGGGGACCACCCGCTTTGGCCATGTCCATTGCGGGTAGTAAGTAAATTTTCCGCCACTTATATCTAGATATGATATGTGTAATTATATATATATATATATACACCTGGATTATTTTTATAATAACATATGACATATGGTGTACTTATGATTTATGTGTAGTGTAGATCATATAGAGTACAGTTTATATATATATATATACACTATATATATACACTATATATATATATACACTATATATATATATATATACAGTGATTTCCTGTTTTTTGGTGTATATATATATAATACTTACTAATAATATGTAAAACATAGCTAGAAAAACAACTTTCAACAACGATATGATATGGGTTTGTCCAGACATGATTTTTACCTGTAAACTTTTTTTTGGACATGGGGAAAATGGTGGTTTTCAGCCATTGGATGGATGCTTGGTATGTCCCCTGACTGGGTTAGCTACATTATTTATAGCTGGTTGAACTAACCCGAGTTCCGCATATCGCTTGCGAACAGTAGGAGTATCCTCCAAGTGGTAGCTACAGTTAGTCCTATTAGGGTATGGGTTATAATTTGGTATGTATTTGATTTGCAAGAAAGGATGTAGAATGTTCTGAGACTTTGACCAAAACCGAAATTTCAATGTAGCGGATTTATGTTGCTGCAACCATGGTTGCCTGTCACTAGGGGCTATCATCGAAAACTCAGGTAAATGAGGATCAATCGTTTGTGTATATATATATATATACATAGGTATTCTGCACATAGGAATTTAGATGGATGTAGGGTGACAACAAGCCTAGGAGTGAACAATTCAACATGAATCAGACACGTTTAGCACTTCCTGTAACATTCACTTATGTTTCTTGTGGTTGTTTGCAGGTTGTAGAGTTGAACTCCCTTTTTTGTGGGTGCTTCAGGTTGCTCCTGGTGTTCTATTTGTGTTTACACTTTCTCTGCCAAGAATTGTTGCATTTGTGGGTTTTTCTTTCTGAGACTTTGCCTTGTTGGCAGTTCAATGGAGGTTTCCTGAAATAGGGGTACATCCATATATATAGTAGGATTTGCCCCAATAAACCGTCCAGCTATTGGGGTACCTCCATTTGTAGAAGCCCCCAAATCATATTTTTGAAGGTGATCTGGTTGGTGGTTTGGAACATTTTTTATTTTCCCATATATTGGGAATAATAACCCCAACTGACTACTATTTTTCAGAGGGGTTGAAACCACCAACCAGTTATTTTTGAAGGTGATTGTTTCAATGATCGTTGTTCCACCATCCAATCCCATCCGGCGGCAAAGCCATGTCATCCTCGAAGGTGTTCGCGGTCGGCAAGGAGCTCTTTATCGTTTTCGCCTTGAAGTGGGATCCGGCCGACCGACGAAAAAACTGGATGCCCTTCATAATTTTTCTCATGGGGTAATCCCTCGGATTGTCTGATTTTTCGCCAGTTTACAGTTTCAGTAATTTAGGTCCGATGATGTTGGAATGGAAGTTGACCCTCCAGTGAAGCCTGACTGCATAACCAGTGGGTGACCTTCCGAAAAAAATCACCCAAGGAAGGGTCAGATACCAGAGTGATGTCATGGCACATCTGAAATTAACCCAAGTTTATTTGGTTCAGTAGTTGTCCATTCGTTTCCGAATGTAATACAGCCCAAAATCTCTCTCTCTCTCTATATACATATATAGATAGATAAATGTATGAATATAGAATGGACCAACATGGTTGCAGAGCCAAAGTTTTTCTCAATTAGCACCTTGCAGTATAAATGTTATAATATACATACAGTCTTGGTGGTTCTATTTCAACTTCAATGACTGTCCTAGTTTTAAGGGGGCCAACGGCCAACGAGTAGTCCTCGATGACGTCACTGTTTTAATGCTGGTTAGGAGGGGGAACCATTGCAAATGATCCTTGGTGCATGATTATATAAGTTGTTATCCAGCCATGTAGATGATTGTGGGAACCGTCGAATTTCACGGGTGCAACCACCCAGTGTTTAACCTCAGGATGAGCTTCGACGAGGTGGCAGCATTCGCTTGCACTTTGGAGCCATGGCGTTGGTTTGTTGTCAATACAAAAGCGCTGAGACTACGGGGATATTGGCATGTAGAGTTTTATTTGTCATTATTTTGCAATAGGTTTTGAGTAGTCTACCATACATATTTATATGGACGATCAACTGAACTGTGATATGTTGTGGGAGGACGACCGTAGTTGCGAGCTAGATTGGGGACTCGCTACAGGAAGCTATGTCATTATGTCATTTATGTCCCATATTAGATTATGTTGCCTGATTTTTGAAGTCCATGTTCAGTCACACACCAACAGGCGCAATTTTTACACTGGATGTTTTTCAGGTGTTTTGACACAATTGTTCCAGGAAATTTGACCGTCATTTTTGACGTTTTGGGCCCCCGTTTCCTGCCTTCAATTCAGTTCTGGATCACAACAAAGCTATTTTTTAATGCATTCGCATTACCACAACTCTTCTCTTTTGCTAAGGATGTAAAAACATTTTTTGAGGTCGTACAAATACAGAACATGCTTTTTGTTGTGTTGTTTCCTGGCAGTGCTTTTTGTTGAATACAGGTAAGCTGGTCTTCAGATCTGACCCGAAGAACAGTTGGTACCCAAGGACTTAACTTGTCTCTTTGTCTGTTCATTTGGTGGCGTTTTTTGGTTGGTGGAGTCATATGTTTTTTTTTTCATACGACCAATGCTACCCGTATCTGGTATCATGATGTTTCTTAACCTTCATATTGTTGGGATGTGGTGGGAAGGGTTGGCTCAAGCACGAGCCAATAGATTATGGTGAGTTCAACAAATATTCACCATTTTGCAAGACATATCCCGATGGATTGCTGTAGCTGGCGATGTTCTGTATGTTCTTACAATGTGAGGCCCCCCAGTTATAAGTTGGTTTATAAGCCTCAGTAACTATAGTTATAAGTACCATAAAGCATAGTTATTGGAGTTATCATCCAACTTAGCTATCTTGGGGGCCTCACATTGTATGCTTGATGATAAGGGCCCTGTTTTGAAAGTAATAATAAGTGTTGACCCTTCACCATGTATCCATAGATTCCATAGATCTTGGGTGCTTAGAACAGAAGGTCAGAAGTGCCCGATGTTCGTCTTACATGCCATACACATATGTCATCATGCCAGTCCCCCATTTTCCAGATACTTTACTCTGACTGCTACCATGGTTTTGTTTGTCAGAGGGATTTCATGCAGTCGGCCAGTGGCCAGTGGTTGCGGATGAACTTGACCCAAGCGACGAGAAAAACCATCAGGACATGGTGGTGGCTACTTGGTGGAGCAGTTGCAGTCCGACAGGCCACGGAAAGGGAAGATGGCGCACACATGCTGAAAGTAGCAGAATTTGGGGTTGCATGTATGGTTGCTTATTTAATTACAGTAATGTTGGCCTGAATGCAAAGTAGTTCTTATTCTATAGGTCCCATCAGCAAGTGATTAAGCCACGCATAGCCACGCCCGCAACATGATATAGATTTGGGCTCCGCTGACCTAGCGCAATAGGGATCGTTCAGATCCATCATCCACCACAGCTCCTGGCTACGAGTAGCTAAGTTTAGCCATGGTTTGGAGCGGGACATAATTTCAAAAGGAACTGGCAATATCATCACCAACAGGATTTCAGGTTGGTGGTTCATATTTTGTATTCATTGCTCAGAATTTCCTTGACTATCACGATTGTCACGATTTACTTTCATATTACTGTAATGTTCCTCAAGCGTAGATGTTCCTGGTTGAAATCAACTTTTTGTGGCCACATTTTCATTTTGGCAGGATGCAGCATGTGTGTATAATATCTCCAGATGTTAGCTTAACAAATCCACTCCAGATCTGTGATATGTCGGCAATCATCACCTTTGGGATATAGCCGCCACATGCTGCCAGTTCATTAGAAACAATTTTCTGATCACTGATTCGTCAACCATTCCATATCGTAAATTCAACTGCGATTCCTTGGAACATACAGTGGGGCATACTATTATACAATAATTGTCTATCCATTTCTCCTTCCTTTGGTAATCTAACTTACAACAATACAAGCCTTTTTGAAATTATCCTGGAAAACCCCTATAGCTGCAACATCCCGGCGGAAGGGAAACCGCGCGAGCGTTTTGATTGGTTGCTTCCAGGAGAGTCACAATCACCTGTAATTTACAATATAAAATGCTCTTCCGCTCAGTTTGGATAACTGAATTTGGGTTAAAAAAAGTGGATGCAAAACTCATTGATTTTTAACAAATCCAGGTAAACATCATGTGCATCAGACGTAGTAAACGATCCCAGAGATCTCAGCAGCGTAGCAACATGTCACGTAGTAAACGATCCCAGAGATCTCAGCAGCGTAGCAACATGTAACGTAGTAAACGATCCCAGAGATCTCAGCAGCGTAGCAACATGTAACGTAGTAAACGATCCCACAGATCTCAGCAGCGTAGCAACCTGTAACGTAGTAAAAGATCCCAGAGATCTCAGCAGCGTAGCAACCTGTAACGTAGTAAAAGATCCCAGAGACCTCAGCAGCGTAGCAACATGTCACGTAGTAAGAAAGTCCCAAGGATCTCAGCAGCGTAGCCACATGTAACGTAGGAAACTATCTCAGAGATACCAGCAGCGTAGCAACATGTAACGTAGTAAAGGATCCCAGAGATCTTAGCAACATCGCAATATATCCTGTACGAAGTACGAGGAACGTTAACATGCCACCCCACCCCGCCCCAACCCCAACCCACACTAACACGGCAATATATCCTGTACGAAGTACGAGGAACGTTAACATGCCCCCCCACCCCACCCCACCTCACCCCACCCCAACCCCAACCCACACTAGAGATCTCAGCAGCGTAGCAACACGTAACGTAGTAAAAGATCCCAGAGATCTTAGCAACATGGCAATATATCATGTACGAAGTACAAGGAACGTTAACATGCCCCCCCACCCCACCCCACCCCAACCCCAAGACAAAGAGCAATACTCAAAAAAGAAGCAAAACGCACGTACGGTTTTCCTGCCGTAGGCTGCAACATGATCCATGGAAGTAGATGAAATACCATGATTTACCAGACCCTCTGGCAATTTCTAGAGCGTAGCTGTGGAGAATCACCATTTCTGCCAGGTCGAGCCACTTCTGGGGTCCTAAGGCGGAGGGTGGGGGCCATTGCCGCGACGGCACGGCAGCACTGGCCTTGGAGTTCGGGCCCGAGCCCGACGACGAGAGGCGCGAAACGGAGCCGTGGGAGGAAGGGATTGGGATGTACCTGGGAAAGGAACTTCGATTTTTGGGAGGAAACCCAGGAAACTGATGATTTTTTAGGATGGAAACTGAGGGTTGGCCCAGAGTCGCTTGAAGACGTTGAAACTTTAGGACGCAATTCATTGACACCATGCAAGTGTCAAAAATCCGATTCTAGAACCAAAAAAGGGCTCTCGCATTGAATTTGTGTCAGTTGCTTGTCACCCAACAAACAGATAAAGGACAGGGTAAATCCACTAGGATCATCTGATTCGTGAGTCCGATGAATCAATGAATTCCCGATATTCCCGTACGAAAAAACTCTATGTTTCCTTTGTTGAATGCTCTGATCATTCTACGTCCGTGGAGGGCGTCGTTATTTTTTTTGTATCCCCCAGAAAAGTGATGCTGAATCAAAAGTCGCTGGCATACTTCTTGAGGTTGACCCTACCAATAGACTCAGTAAATACTGAGTTTTGGTCAAATGGTTGAAGACCACAGTAGTATTGCAGAAGCACGCTTGTCAGAGATGTGCACGAGACCCAAAAAAGACAACCACTACTAGTAACTACTAAGATGTCAAGGGTTTTGGGATTTGATGGGACATATCATGATGACCACCTTGCCCCATGTGTGAAATGTTGGACTATCACCATTGTCCTTATGATTCGATGGTGATTTGATGGTCCCATCCCCAGACACCGCCGCAGGGACTGTGGCTTGAAATTCTCTCTGTGGAATGACTTGGGCAGTTCCTTCGGTCTCTGTTCTCATGAGCGCCCCGGCAGTTACATCTTTGTCCGACTGGTTGGCTGATGAATTATGATTACTTCATATAGGGAGAATCCTCATGCTGATATGCTGACTCATGCTTTACTTGTTTTTTTGTACTGATGATAATAACATATACCAAATGAAGTACCACAGAGGCTTCTCCATGTTTCCCAAATGACATCCTGGCGTGATTAGTTTTCAGCAACACATGAGCCTGATGTGGGAGCATGATGTGAGAGGCACATCTCAACTTAGTTGTTTGACCAATCAACCAACAGCAGGTTGCAGAGTTAACCTTTCGAGGATGAATCTGTTGTAGATGTGTTTTCATTATATACTGTTTTTTTGGAGGCTGATGACAAATCCAGTTGCAATCCGCAATGGAGACGTGTGATTCAATATTTGCCAAAGTTTGAGTGTCTGCTGGGTTGTGATTTCTTTCGGCATAACATACGGATCCAAATGCGTGCCATATGTGGCAGGTGCAGCTGTGGGGGCTGATTTTCCTGGCTGGTTCGGAAAGAAATAGAAAGTTCACTACATGTCAGACGTCAATCAAACTTGGTTTGATTTATTTGCTGCTGCAATTGCAGTATGTATGTATTGAATTGTATTTACATATATATATATATGATTTGCATACACAAATATCGGTTTGTGATGCACAGCAGATGTAGTCCTTGCTTTTCTCCTGCAAAACTGACGCTCTCAATCCGGCAAAACGTCATAAACGGTAATATGATGGGATATGTATATATGACATGCAAGATCAAGATATCAATGTTTCTTAAAGTGCATAATAATATCACGTTTGGATAATATATTTTTCTGGTTCCCTTTTAGGACATGTATTTCCCAAGTAGCCAACCACTAGGTATCTTCGCTCAGTGGAAGCACGGAGCTGCTTTGACATCAACAGCTCATGGGAACGCTTTGCCGCTAAAGATGCTTGCAGAATCTTCAGGGAATCCGAGGCGCCTGGAAAATCAGTGGTGGCTGTTGCGCCATGGGCTAAAAAACGAGGATCTCTGTGGCAAAAAAACGACCACCCACCAATTTTATGGTAGTTGGTAGTTTTATGGTTAACATATCCGAAAAAGAAAACATGTCTGATGATCGAGAAAGGGCATGGCTGAAGCAGTGATGGTACAGATGGGGAATCAAATGGCTGAGAATATCATGTTTGGTTGTTGCTGTGCTTTTGTTACCCTTCCTACTATCATTTATAGGATAATGGTGTGATGGTTTTGCACGGGGATTGAAACCAGCACCCTGATCTTCAATTTGAACCAATTTACCCTGGATAGGGGATGCACATGCATCAATGCATTGATTACTTGGAAATTGATAGGCATTGCAAGAGCCATTGTGAACAGTTAGTTATATATGTAAGTTATTTATATATATAATATCTATAATATATGGGTGCCAAATATTCAGCAAAAAGGCTGGGTTGATGCACCAAGCATAGAGCAACATGGCGCAGAATACCGGATCCAAGGCAAACAAGTTAGATCATGGCAAATCCATGCAAATCCCATCTTTGAGAATATTGTCGAGGACCAACTCCAACATGGTAATAATTCGATAATTTTCTCATTTGCTCCTGATAGGTATGCATCTACAGGTAATTACACTGACTACATATGTAAGACCTACAATTCAACCTGCAGAGAACTTCTCTCAGCCGACGATTTTCCCACAGTGAAGTACTTAAAGAATTCAATATTACAATGTGTCCTTCACCGGAATCAGTCCTTGCGCATTTGTTTATCTTGTGATGGACAGGAGCTGATAGTGGATTTGATCATGGATCAATCACGCTCCTTGGTGACCTTCGGGAGGAGAAGGGAACGGATAGCAGCCTTGGATTGCAGACTGGGTGGCGTTGTGGTAAATATTTCTATCTATACATACATATAGTAAGTGCATGTATATATATATATATTTATTTATAGACATATATATACATACACAGACATATATATATATATATATGCATACGTACATACGTACGTACGTACACACACATACATACATACATACCTACCTACCTACCTACCTACCTACCTACCTACCTACCTACCTACCTACCTACCTACCTACCTACCTACACGTACGTACGTACGTACGTACATACATACATACATACGTGCACATATACATATACATATACACATACATATACATATACATACACATTTACATTTACATTTACATATACATATACATATATGTATATATATATACAATCAGGTATGTATATATATATATATATAGATACTTGCATATATATATGTACATGCATAATTATATATATATATACATAGTAAGCGTACCATGCATTCAAAATCCAAGTTTTTCATTTGGCTGGTATTTCACTTATCTCTTGTGTGGTCCAAATCATGATGCTTTAGCAGCTTGTGTTAACCCAAACGAACATGCTAAGAACACCTTGAGTCAGACATACAAACAAGCACAAGGCAAAGTCATGCTGATTGCGTTGAGGCTTACCTGGAGTGGGAAATATCATTAAGTGCAGCTTGGCTAAAATGTTGAAGCTGTGCTGCCTTTGCGTATCAATTTACCTAGACACCCAAGGGACCTAGGCAGTCGATCGGATCAAATCCAGATGTTCTTTTTTGGACGATGCCATCGGCCACCTAGCCACGAAAAGAAACCGGGCTGGGTGGCACCAGTGGCTCCAATCTTTTTGGCGTCCGGGTGCCCTTTTTGTGGGGATCAAAACAGCATATTCTTTTTGGTGCAAGCAAAGAAGACATAGGTGGATGGATGAACGTTCTGGAATTGAATGACCGAGAATAGCTAGACAGTTTTTTTTGCTGGATTTAGATTGAGAAACATTGATAGTTACAAAGATAGACATTTGCAGCAAAAGAAAGAGATTCAACAGGATTCAACGCCAGCTTCAACGCCAGCTTCGAGGCGAAGGGCTCTTTGCCGCGCATATTTTTCCACTGCGGAGGTCTTGTGAGTTGAGTGTGGCGGAGTGGATGGAACCTTGGAATTGTTGAAATCCAAGCCATGGTGGTTTTGTTGGGGATGGTTTATGATTGGATTTTGCATATGACCTAGGTTCAAGGGGGTGAGCCGCATTATTTATTTTCTTATCTATCTATATATCTATCTATCTATCCATCCATCTATCTAATCTAATCTAGTCTAGTCTAATCTAATCCAATCTAATCCAATCTAATCCAATCTAATCCAATTTCATCTAATCTAATCTATCTAGTCTATCTAATCTAACCAATCTTATCTAATCTATCTAATCTATCTAATCTATTTAATCTATCTAATCTATTTAATCTATCTAATCTATCTAATTTATCTAATCTATCTAATCTATCTAATCTATCTAATCTATCTAATCTATCTCATCTATCTAATCTATCTAATCTATCTAATCTATCTAATCTATCTAATCTATCTAATCTGCCTAGTCTTTCTAATCTGTCTAATCTATCTAATCTGCCTAGTCTTTCTAATCTGTCTAATCTGTCTAATCTATCTAATCTATCTAATCTATCTAATCTATCTAATCTATTTATACTATCTAATCTTATCTAATCTATCTAATCTATCTAATCTATCTAATCTATCTAATCTATTTATACTATCTAATCTTATCTAATCTATCTAATCTATCTAATCTATCTAATCTATCTAATCTATCTAATCTATCTAATCTATTTAATCTATCTAATCTAATCTATCTAATCTATTTAATCTATCTAATCTAAGCTATCTAATCTATCTAATCTATCTAATCCATCTATTAGATCTATATATCTAATCTATCTAATCTATCTAATCTACCTATCTACCTATCTACCTATCTATCTATCTATCTATCGATCTATCGATCTATCGATCTATCGATCTATCGATCTATCGATCTATCTATCTATCTATCCCCTACCACATGGTTTGTAATCAGGACGGGTCAAAACCATTCAACGTCTACTATCATTCACATTAACGCAGCATATTTTTCCGTTGATGAACAGCCGCTTTTCATGTTCGCTTGCCATCGGTGTGTACTCCAAAATCCATCGGTTTAGGATCATTCCACCTTGTTAAAGGACCATTTTGGTGGTGTATATATATATATATCCCATTATCTATAGATATGGCTGTGGAATATATATATATATATGTATATCCCATTTTCATACATCGCCAATCATCCTACCTGGGATGTCCAGAGTTTTGGTGGAAAACGGCATCTTTTCCAAGGAATTGCTTTTGGCTTTGCACCGCTTTTCGGACCAATGGTGCCTGGGACTACGCCACAGAGCGAGCATGAAGATTAGATATAAGAAATATAGTTTTTACCAAGCACAAACAGGCTTGATTTGATGAATTTTTGTATCAGCCGCATGGTTATCTACAATAACAATAGTGTACGTTGATATATTTACTAAATATATAGAGATCGGTAGATACATACAATCATATATATATATATATGTACAATAATACATATATATATATATGTTGTTTAGGATTTGCAGTTGCACAATGATCATCATGGCGGCCTTGTTCTCAGGTATCAACACTGTCAACAAAGTGCGAACGGCCAGCAAATGGGATGTTGCCATTTGATGCGTGTCTATGGACACTGGAACTGCTCTGAGTGCCAGCATCCTGTGAGTCTAATCAAGGAGATTGATTCATTCCACTGTTGAGTGCGGATGTTTTTTTTTGTAAATGAGATACCTCAGTAATGACAGTTGAGGATGAACAAGGATTGTTTGTTGGTTTCGGATCTTAAGGCTCCATCCTTATTTGCCATGTGAACCTCTCTTCCCTGGGACATTCTTGTGAGATCTGGCCTCTACCACCAGGTTTCACCGTATCTGAAGTGCACCATCAGTATCTGTAATGAAAGACCCCGTAGGCAGTCTTGACAACTAGCAAACCACAGGCTCATGTGATCAACTGCCATGTTTTTTTCTCAATTTAGCCAAAGGAATGCCATCCATTGATCAACAGTGATGTGATATGGATGATGAATGATGATGATAACCAGCAACATCCACGGAGTACAAATAGACCACTGGTGCCATGGTCAAAATGTGGGTCAATTAGCCATATAGTGGGGTGGTCGTCAATCCAGTAATAATAGGGATTCAAAAAACCCTGATGAGGATTCCCAGTATGGGCTAGATCATCATAGGTTTCGACCATGGCACATATGTACTATAAGAATACCCTACCATTTTCATGTTGATTCTCCATGATTTGGTTTCAGTGGGATTCCTATGTAATTAAAGAATCCGCCTATTGTCAGTGCCTGATGTCCGGATTGCGCATTTAATGCCAATATATCCGATCGTGATCAAACAGAATCATCCAGGATAATCATCACTATCCCCAAGTCTCCTATAACTAATCAATCAGCTAAAGTTCACGATGTTTTACATGGTTTCTTTTGGCAACAAAAAACTAAAACCGTGGCAGGAGGGCAAGCGCCAGCGCATCACCTACTTCTGCCCCATGTGTCAACCGCACGAAGAAAGCCACAGCATCCCACGGTCGCATCGTTGCGAGATGCTGATAACCTTGACACCGTGTCACTGTGGGTTACAGCCAGCGGTCTTGCAAGCGACCTGGTTGCTGTTTGGGGGGTAAGCCGGTTATGGTTGTTCATGAAGATTCTCGGGTTATACGTGGCTATCCTTTGTATATAGTTATATAATTCACTTTATGGATTTAAAATCATGTTATTGATTATGTTAATGATGTTCATGTGGACATGCATACACATATGCGTGACATATATATATATATATATACACGCATTCTGTTCTGGAAAATATGATCATCTTGGGTTGCTATTGAAGATATAGGCAAAGGAGTTGGACTTTAATCGAACATTGGCTTTGACACATTTCATTTCCATAGACATGTTTTGCCGACAAAACATGTGTAAACCAGCTGACTGGTCAGCGGGGCACATAGCTACAAGCTACATCGCCAGCTCCACTTTGCTGGAAACTCCATGTATACATTCGTTATAGAGAACCTCAAACATAAAGATTTGTGGTTGGTTCTAATTCTCAAGTTGCTATATGTATGTAGTACAGATGATGTTTTGTCATGATTTCCAGGTTTATCAATGTTTGGGTTGCCATATCAATATTGACATCATTCATTTTGCATCTTTAGACTTTATAACATCAACATTTCATTTTACAAGTTTTTCATCACTATGAACTATTCATAACAAGAATCCGGTGTAAGGAGTTTATGAGGGATTTGCCCCAAGTTGTCTCTTCAATTTCAATCACTGCAGAGGTGCGCGCGGGGAACTATGCTGGTGCTTGGGACGATCGGAGGCCCTACCTCTCTTGTTCCAGAAGGCGGGCGTCGGCGACTTCGGATGAAGTCTCTTCCCAGGTCATCGTCGATACTGTGATATACTTTATTTACCCATTGAAGTCATTGAATAACTATCTACCAACCAGTGTAACAATGGGTAAACATGTATCTATACATATATCTAACTAATTTGTAACAATGTTTATTTACCCCCTATCTAACTATCTAGGCATAACATGTACTGCAATGGTGGCTATCAACCAGTGTAACAAACAGTTTCTGACTGAATAGGGCCCAGCGAAACCTTTGCGAGGTGGTGAACAACGTGGATAACTCAGTTGGTGAACAGATCTAATATAAGGGTTGAAGTGGTAGATGTATGGTAGACATATCTAGACTTCATGGATCTTAATTGGCTCTTGATAAGCAATGAGAAAAAAGCTGGAGCTGCAGCGCTTTGTAGAAGGCTTCGGCAGACTCCCTTGATGCTCGTTTTTTATCATCTGGATTCATGGATGAGCCTCCAATCAAACAATCCCCAAAATCTTTTTGTAGGGACTGGTTGCGGGAAACCGTTATGTTCCATGGATGAGAAACATGCTTTCATGCCAAGCGATCTCCATATCAATCTAGATTGAAAGGCGTTTTGCTCTGCCTTCCTGGCAAATCATAAGCGCAAATGATATTATGTCTGTGGGAAAAAACAACAGACACACAAAGGTAGTTAAGTCAAACATGGGTCATTACATAGTTGTGGCAGTTATAACTATGTTTGACTGGGAGTACCAAATTCCGAAATTGATGATCTTGTTGAATTCAGTACCAATCATTAGTTCATTAGCAGGTTCTATTCCCATTTATACAGATAATTTCCGATAATATCCGATAATTACATACATAGTATACGTACACAATATACATTCCGATGTAAGGAAACGATTACAGAGTAAATATATATATACCTCAATCTTCCTCATGTGTCGTTTTTCTGCCCCTCTGCTTTTTGACTCTGATGTCAGCCCCTCTGGGCAGTTTCAGCCCCTTAGAAATATTTCTGCCCCTTTGGTTTCCTGGAAGTTGCCAATCAAGAAGGATTTGCACACCAACACTCTGGTTCAGAAAAATCAATGATTTTACTTCATTTGTTTTGAAATCAGGCTACTCATGACTTTTGAGCTGCCCACGTATTTTTTTGTGCTTTTGATTTTTTGTGGGGTAAATCAGGCTACTCATGACTTTTGAGTTGCTCATGTTTTTTTTCTGGTTACTCATGACTCTTAGGCTGCCCATGATTTCTTGTAATTAGTTAGTTATCATTTGTTTAAAATAAGGCTACTCATGACTTTTGGGTTGTTCATGCTTTTATCTTTCATTTGTTGCTCATGACTTTTTAGTGTGTTTTTCTTAATAAAGGTTACTCATGATTTTTGAGCTGCTCATGTGTTTATTTGTTACTCATGATTTATTAGCTGCTCATGACTGCGTCGGGTTACTAATTGTTTTTTTGTTTAATAGGCTACTCGTGACTTTTGTGTTTCTTATGACTTTTGTTTTCGTTGCTCATGATTTTTTCTTATCTTTTGAAAGGCTACTTATGACTTTTGAGCTGCTCATGTTTTCTTCTCGGTTACTCATGACTTTCTGGCTGATCATGATTTTTTTTGTAGTTATGTTTTTTGTTTTTTTAATGAGGCTATTCATGACTTTTGGGTCACTCATGTTCTTGTAAATTGGCTACTCACGACTTTTGAGATTCTCATGATTTTTGTTTTTGTTGCTCATGTTTTCTTTTTTTTACTGTACCCATGACTTTTGAGTTTCTCATGTTTTTATATCCTGCTCATGTGTTTTTTTGACTCGGGCTGCTCATGACTTTTGAGTTTTTCATGTTGTCATTTGTTGCTCATGAGTTTTTGTTTTTTTTTAAGAAAACTGCTTACTCATGACTTTTAAGTTTGTCATGTTTTTATTTCCTGCTCACATTTTTTTTGGCAAGGCTACTCATGCCTTTTGAGTTTCTCATGTTGTCAGTTGTTGCTCATGAGTTTTATGTTTTTATCTATAAAGGTTACTCATGACTTTTGAGTTTCTCATGTTTTTGTTTCCTGCTCACTTTTTTGAATAAGGCTACTCATGCGCGTTTTTTTTTGATAGTAAGGCTACTCATGCCTTTTGAGTTTCTCATGTTGTCATTTGTTGCTCATGAGTTGTTTTTTTTCATGAAGGCTGCTCATGATTTTTGAGTTTCTCATGTTTTTATTTCCTGTTCATTTTTTTAAATAGGCTACTCATTTTTTTAGCAAGGCTACTCATGCCTTTTGGATTTCTCATGGTGTCATTTGTTGCTCGTGAGTTTTTAGTTGTTTGCTTTGTGTTTTTTTTTATTGGCTACTCATGACTTTTGAGATTCTCATGATCATTGTTTTTTGTCGCTCATGAGTTTTTATGTTTTTTTTCCTAAATGAAGGCTTCTCATGACTGTTGAGTTTCTCATGTTCTAATCTCATGTGTTTTTTTTTTTTTAAGTAGGGCTTCTCATGACTTTTGAACTTCTCATGTTGTCATTTGTTGCTCATGAGTTTTTAGTTTTTCAATTGGCTACTCATGATTTTTTAGTTGCTCATGTGCTTTTTGTTACTCATGATTTTTTTTAAGCTGTTCATGTTTTTTTGGGTTACTCATGTTTTTTTGCCTTTAATAGGCTACTCATGACTTTTGAGCTGCTTATGATTTTGTGCGGGTTTCTCATGTATTTTTTTTAAATCTTCATGACTTGTGGGTTTCTGATTATTTTATTTGTTGCTCATGACTTTTTATGTTTATTTCTTTTCTAAAGGCTGCTCATCAATCACTTTTGAGCTATTCATGGCTTTGGATCCCATGACCGGGTATTTCCGCCCCTTAGACGGGTATTTCCGCCCCTTAGACGGGTATTTCCGCCCCTTAGATTTTGCTCATGCATGAACAAATTGATTCTGCACTCATGAGCAGCTGCTCATGCACGAGTACCCCTATATGAGCAGCTGCTCATGAGTGTCATTTCTTTTGCACATGAGGCACATGAGTAGCTGTTCATGAGTATGATGGTTTTCTGAGTAAGGCTACTCACGCCTTTTGAGTTTCTCATGTTGTCATTTGTTGCTCGTGAACTTTTATGTTTTTTTTAGGCTACTCATGACTTTTGAGTTTCTCATGTTTTTTTTAATTTCCTGCTCATGTTTTCTTCTTTTTTAATAAGGCTACTCATGTGTTTTTTTTTAGTACGGCTACTCATGCCTTTTGAATTTCTCATGTTGTCATTGTTGCTCATGAGTTTGTAGTTTTTTCTTTTAATAAAGGCTACTCATGACTTTTGAGCTTCTCATTTTTTCTATTTCCTGCTCATGTGTGTTTTGCAGTAAGGCTACTCATGCCTTTTGAGTTTCCCATGTTGTCATTTGTTGCTCATGAGTTTTTTTATGTGTTTTTTGTCAAAGAGGCTACTCATGACTTTTGAGTTTCTCAAGGTTTGATTTCCTGCTCATGTGTTTTTTTGTTTTTTTTTAGTAAGGCTACTCATGCCTTTTGAATTTCTCATGTTGTTAATGGGTTCTCAAAAGTTTTTAGATTTTTTTTTGATAAAGGCTACTCATAACTTTCGAGATTCTCATGATTTTTGTTTTTGTTGCTCATGATTTGTTTTTTTCAAGGCTACTCATGACTTTTGAGTTTCTCATGTGTTTATTCCCTGCTCATTTTTTGGTGGTTTTAGCAAGGATACTCATGACTGTTGCATTTCTCATGTTGTCATTTGTTGCTCATGAGTTTTTAGTGTGTGTTTTTTTAATTGGCTACTCATGATTTTTGAGCTGCTCATGTGCTTTTTGTTACTCATGATGTTTTTTTTTAGCTGTTCATGATTTTTTGGGTTATATACTCATGTGTTTTTGCCTTTAATAGGCCACTCATGACTTTTGAGCTGCTCATGATTTTTTTTTGGTTACTCATGAGTGCTTTTTTGCACATGAGTAGCTGCTCATGCATGAGTACCCCTATACGGGCAACTCCTCATGAGTGTTTTTTTTGCACATGAGGAGCTGCTTATGCATGAGTACCCCTCTTTATGAGCAGCCGCTCATGAGTGTTTTTGCACATGAGCAGCTGCTTATGCATGAGTACCCCTCTGAGCAGCTTCTCATGAGTGCCTTTTTTTCACATGAGTAGCTGCTCATGCATGGGTGCCCCTATATGAGCAACTGCTCATGATGTTTTGTTTGCACATGAGTAGTTGTTCATGCATGATTAGCCCTATAAGGTAGCAATTGCTCATGAATGAATGACCCTGAAGCTACCAATGAATGAATGCCCAAATCTTGCTCACGCAGTAATACCCCAACCTCTAACAAAACCACCGGTTTAAAACTATATAGTGTTTCTGGGTATAAAAGCTGTTTATGACTGAATACTGATTCTGCTTTCTGCATTTAACGCATGAATACTCCAAATTCGAATGCCCCAGGAAGTACTTAATTATCAGACTTTTGCGCTTGGCAGCAGTTTATACTATGATGCCATATGATACCTAAATTCTGGTCACACCCTGTGGAGTCTTCTGGTGCCCCTGATGTGTTCATGAGGAAAATTTCAAATTGAACCTTTACTTAGCAACTTGATCAAAACCAAGTTTAATTGGCAGAGGATACATCCCAGCCACCCATGATCAGGATTGCTACATTTTGCTGTTCAAGACCTGAGTATGGAGTGATCCAATTTGTCCCAATTACATCTTATCTGGATGCCAACATGGTCAAAACCATGAACACAATGATTTCAGCCCCTGTGAAACAATTCCACCCCTTAAATGCCAGAGGCTCTTTTCCCCTTAGGGGCTAAAATTATGCATGCCCCGGAGGTTCTAGGTATATATAAACATAAACACATGAGTATATTATACCTGGTTCCTTCGCATGTTTTTTTTCCGCAATGACTGAAAAAATCGTCAACAGGTGGTATGTGCCTGTTTCATCTTGACTGAACATAAGTAGCATTTGATGGAAACAAAACATGTCAATTTGATTCACTTTGGGCCAAAGTTGGCCAAAGACGCACTTAACCCGACAATTCGCCAGAAAAATGCCAAAAAATACTGATAAAAACCTAATAGAATCCCAAATGTTTTTTCAACTTCACGCGCGTTAGTTAACAGACCGTATTTTGGTTCTTCAGATCGGGCCTTCAATCGAACCAACACACCCGTAATGACAAAAAACGTGTCAACCCCGAACGATGGAAAAAACAAAAACTGGCTTTTGGGTTCCCAGGTGTATATATATATATATATATATATATAATGAATAGATAGACATATTTCCCATGGGTTGTTGGCTCATCCCCTCGATCTCAGGCGTGGCAGCCGTTACGACGATGGCGGCTGCGGCCTTCCTGGCCCCTGGGATGGCTGCGGCTTTCACGTGTGGCTGGACGACGTGCACACGATGCCGGAGTGTCACTGCAAGACGCTGCGCGTTGAGACTGGTGGAGTGGGGAACCCCCGGGTGAGAACTGCCGAGCTGATACTGATACGGTGTTTTACCATGTAAAACCAACAAGGGATGAAATATATGTGGGCTGTATGTATGTGTATATATATATATATTTACATATTATATACATGACTAAGTATGTCTCTACTTATATAAATTACAATGTGTTTTGTGTTTTAATGTAAGTTGTCTCTACTTATATAAATTACCATGTGTCTTGTGTTTTAATGTAGGTTGAAAAATACAACCTGTGGCTGTTAGGTGAGCAATGTGGTGAAATCAATATCCATAATATATATATATATATACACAGATTTTCACATATGCAGTACCATATGTTTGCTTTCAGTGTGTTTTTCCGATTTGAAAATGTACCAGTAGCGTTTTATTACATATGCAAAGATGACGATGAAGACAAGTTACTGCACTCCTGGGAATATCGCATAGTATTGCCAAGAATAATGCAAACTTGTTTGTCGTAAATGCTGGTTATATGCCGTTTGAACTGGGATCATCATCCACTTATATATAATAATTATTCATTAATTTGCTAGAATTTGTTATATATATAATATATAATACTTTTAAGAACCTTTTAAGATTGGTTAAAATATGTTGAAACATGTTGAGACCACTAACCAGACCAGGGGTTACCGGTACCAAACCAGAACCGAGGACATAATTTTCCTGTTTCATGAAGTGGTGAATCATCCGTAAGAAGAGCCTGCAATTCTGACTATGCTGAAGGTGAAGGCATTGGGTAGATACACAGATGTTGGTTTCATGCGTGTTTGATGCGTCATCTTTAATTATGACTGACTGGTTTGATATGTCTATTTTCTCAGAAGCCGTGCGAACGGGAGGTTAACTCCTGGCATGGACCAAGATAATCCAAGATACACATTTTGTTCGAAAGTAATTTTCAATTTGGCTTTGGTTTTGGAAAACACATTGCTTCATAAAAAATCTTTGTACCAAAATCATTTTGGTTCTTAGAAACACAAAAAGCAAAGGTAGGTTTTGGAGAAACCATTTCTAGAGTTATAACTAGTTAGCCAGAGTTAGCAATTCAAGCTAATAATTATATAACTCATCTTAACTAACTTAACTTCTTACAACAAAACCAGGATTTCAAGTAGAGGACATCGGCAGAATGCGGGATTGAACAGTGTTGAAGATCTCCCCATGTCCTGTAATACTTTGAATGTGAACATCAGGGTACCAGATCTTTTCAAAACAAAACATGCCACCAAGTCAAAGTGTGGAGGAAGCCCGCGCTGCTGCGCCGCGTGGTGGGACTGCGTGAGAACGGCCGCCACTTCCTGCGTTGCGCACAGCGCGGCGCAGGTGGCTGCCGCTTTCGCTGTTGGTTGACCTTCAACGTCCCGGTCCCACAGCGGCGCTGGCGCCGTGGTGCGGCCGTCAGGGTGGAAGGAGGTGAGCAAAGAGCACTGGAGGAGGCGTCGACGGGTGATTTTTTTACATCCTTTTGCGGTGTTGGGAGCAACCCTGTGTTTTATCAACCAATGTTGTAAGGCTTGTGAGGTATTTGGATTCAACGAACCCCCCAAATCGCGAATCTTAAGCAGCTGGTACTGAAGGGGGTTCACCTGTGGAGGTGATTGAGTTCCATCCCTTCCAGGACAGCTCCTCCCCCGAGACCTCCTCAAGCGAAAAGGGCGATGTCACGGAAGGCACGACTTCAAAAAGAACGGCGTTCACAGCGGCTGGATACAAAACCAAACGTTGGCTCACCCGATAACAGCCCCGGGGCTCGTCCCGATAGCAGCCACCTGCAGGTTGCTTGGACTTGAGAGATCTTTGTTACGTACGTGTTGGGTCCCACAATGACGGGAAAATGAAAAGGCAGCAGGCTTCTGCAGGGACTGTAGGGCGTATGTATTCATCAGAAAAATGTGTGCAGAGCATTGCAGAGCATGTTTCGATGTCTCTACGTGTTATCATTTCATGAAGTCTTTTTTTATCATCAGATCATGAAGCTCTGACATTTCCAGCCGCCAAGACGTTGGGGATCAAGGTTTCAGCTACCAAATTTCAGCAGATGATGTGATGAAGCTCCAAATCCTGGTGCCGTCCAAGTCCTGACCCATCCTGACCCAAAATGCTGCAGATCCAGATCTGTCCTGGGCAGCTGAAAGAACTTGGAGCGAGTTGCTCCAGTATTTGATTGCCAAAGTTGAGGTGAAATTGAGAGACGCATTCAGGCTGACTAGTCAACACTTCAGGCCAGCATTTGGCCTCGTTAGACTTGATCCAGCTTGACGCTTTTATATCCAGCTTGACGCTTTTGATCAGATTGCAGGAGAAAACCAACATTGCGGAGTTTCCATTGTTGCACTTTTCTAGTGGTTTCACATATATGTGTGTTTTATCCTTGTTTGATATCATTGGTATAGACTCTTGATGGCGAAGTGCCCGATCCAATGCCAGACTTCACTGCGAAAAAGAGTGACGTCCGACCCGCTACTGGATGTACAGGATGTTTCTATATATATATATATATATGTTTGTTTCGTTGGCGGCACGCTGTGCTATGTCCACCTTTTCGTTGATGATGATTGTCCAGCGATTTGTGCATATTTCTGCTTACTGCTTGCATTTTCCATGTGTCATATATTATATTGTCATACAATGTTCATGATTCATGAATATGTTCAATTTGTTTTTTTCCATTTGCATCATTTGTTTCTTCCCATGTGCATCATTTTTTCAGGCTGTTTCTTATCATTTTGGTGTTTTCAGCTGGTGTATTCCCCCGGGTTCCACCGGTTTCCCATGGGTTTCCCAGGTCACCTCCTCCTCCATCTGCTGTGGATCGCTCCAGTAGTGTGCTATGGCAGGTTGAAACTGGGGAGAGAGGTAGCGGAAAAATGGGAACACGAACCAGAGTCAGCTAAGTTGATTTCTGGCTGGTGGTTTCAAAATTGTTTATTTTCCACAATATATGGGATAATCCTTCCCATTGACTGATATTTTTCAAGATGTTTAAAACCACCAACCAGTATGTATATATATACATATATATATATACATATATATATATATATGTATATATATGTATATATATGTATATATATGTATATATATATGTATATATATGTATATATATATATGGATTTGCGGTAGAAATTTATTTAGGTAGTCATATATCTTAATTTATTGATATATCTATTGTGAGATGGGTTTATCAACCAACTTGCAAATGGGGTGCCCTCCATTGCAGCAATCACGGGGATGATATGGTAACGCTACCATGAGGTTTCTGGCAAAAGGTGGTTTTACCAGCACTGGAGATTTTACTGACAATGCATTTGGTTTCACTGGCAAGCAATGGAGTCTAAGTACCGACTATGGTTTTTTTTCCAAACCTGAGGGATACAGTACAAGCACAAACTTGCAACTTTAATGTGGATCATGAGGTTGGTAACAATCTGATTTTGGGTTTGCAGACAACTCCAAATCTTCTGCCATAGTGCATCGTAACAATCTCTGATTTGTTGTTGCTTGCAAATAAGTTGTTGGAACTCTCATGAAATCATCATGTTTACAGCAGTTTTGCAGGACTAGCATTGTGTGTGTTGGAGAAATCCCTCTTGTTCTGCATTCTTAATGTGTATGTACATATATATATATATATATGTATATATATATATACATATCTTTTTTTTGTGTGATCATTTCACCCCAGAAAGCGTGTTTAATGTGTTTAATATAACTTATAACCATGTGCAGGAACACTACAGTATATTTCTGGTAAATCTATGGTTTCCACTTCAGGTTTTCCTTAGCTAAGGCGCCAGAGCTGGCAAATCAGGGTGACTTGGAGAACAGATTGGCTGAAGAATCCCATTCCCCTCTAAGGGCGCCTGATGTGGCTTTGTCATGGTTGAATCCCATCAAATTGGGGATACACCATCAATGTCGAGATCCGAAGTATCCCTATCGCTCCATGGCTCCATGTGGGGCATTCTATGCCTTGTATGGCATACAATGTCAGGCCCCCGTTCGATAGCGTTCAGTTGGTGCAAATAACTCCAATAACTATATGGTTTATGGATGTTTATGGTACGCAAATAACTATAGTTACTGGGGCGAATCTAAACCAACTTATAACTGGGGGGCCTCACATTGTATGGCATCAGTCAGTATCTCTCTGGGAATGTCATGTTATTGCCATAGCAGGGTGGGCAGGGACCATGGTTGATAAGTTTTAATCCCAGATCTGCGAGGTGGGGGGTCCTAGTCATAAGATGTTATAAGTTGGTTTATAAACCCCACTGGGTACATATTATATATTGCAAATATCATACATATCAGCCCCGTATCAGCCCCTCCTTATGGAAATTGTTGTGTGGAATGGTCAGTAGTTTGATATGTCTTGTCTGGATTTGGAGCACTTGCGGTTGGTGACATGACTGCAAATTCGACATGGCTCATTTTCCCTGATTTTTTTGCATATATCGGAATGTATTGTGTTCCTCCCTCTTTCAGGTCAAAGTGAATGTTCTGATGATTTGCTTGTTGATAGCCCCAATCATTTGTTGTTTGATATGTCCAAATTCATTTCTAGATGGTTTACCTATTCATAGCATGGTGATATTCCATGGCTATGTTAGTCATAACCAGGTGGTATTTATCGAACTTTTCAGGTTGCCCTGGTTGCCAACCAGGTGGCTTCACGTCTCCATGACAAAATGACCATGGTCAGCTTGTCCACCAGGACAGAACTCCCAATGCCAATGTGGGATAGACGACCAGATAAAAATAAATGCAGGCAAACATGTAAAAAACTAGTTGGTTTTTCTCCACCTGCCAGGTGAGGGTTGTTAGATTTTATCAGAGTTGTTCTTCTCCTCCTCGCTAGCTGTCCTCCACTGCCTCCTCCTCCTCCGCCTTCTCCTTGTCCTCCTCCTCCTCCTTCTCCTCCTCCTCCGCCTCCTCCTCCAGTTTCTCCTCCACCACCTCTGCCTCCACTTCCATGTCCACTTCCGCCTTGCCAACTCTCCGCCAAGCTCTTTGCCAACTTCCCAGCTCAGTGGGCACCGCTGGACCTCAACCTGCGAGCTGCCCAGCTCAGTGTGCACCGCTGGACCTCAACCTGGGAGCTGCCCAGCTCAGTGTGCACCGCTGGACCTCAACCGGGGACCTGCCCAGCTCAGTGTGCACCGCTGGACCTCAACCGGGGACCTTCCCAGCTCAGTGTGCACCGCTGGACCTCAACCTGGGACCTGCCCAGCTCAGTGTGCACCGCTGGACCTCAACGGCCAGATAGAATGCCAGAAGATATGCCAGATGGAATGTCAGATAGAATGCCAGAAGATATGCCAGATAAAATGCCATGAGATATGCCAGATAGAATGCCAGAGGATATGCCAGATAGAATGCCAGAAGATATGCCAGATAGAATGCCAGAAGGTATGCCAGATAGATTGCACAATAAAATGTCAGATAGAATGCCAGAAGATATGCCAGATAAGGTGCCAGACTGTTTGCCAGATAGAATGCCAGAAGATTTGTCAGATGACTCAGATGATATGCCAGAAGATATGCCAGATAGGATGCCAGATAGAATGCCAGAAGATATGCCAGAACATATGCCAGAAGATATGCCAGGTAGAATGCCAGAAGATATGCCAGATCGAATGCCAGAAGATATGTCAGATAGAACGCCAGATAGAATGTCAGATGCAGAAGATATACCAGATAAAATGACAGAAGATATGCCAGATAGAATGCCACAAGATATGCCAGATAGAATGCCAGAAGGTATGCCAGATAAAGTGCCAGAATGTTTGCCAGGTAGAATGCCAGAAGATTTGCCAGATAGAATGCCAGATAGAATGTCAGAAGGTATGCCAGAAGATATGCCAGATAGAGTGCCAGAAGATATGCCAGAACATATTGCAGAAGACATGCCAGGTAGAATGCCAGAAGATATGCCAGAAGATATGCCAGATAGAATGCCAGAAGATATGCTAGATAAAATGCCAGAAGATATGTCAGATAGAATGCCAGAAGATTTGCCAGTAACAAAACGTATAAATGTCATGGTGGGGAAAACTCGAAGCAAAGTAATTAATATGCCATTCATATGCCAATGATATCATATGCTCGTTAAATCCCATGATATTCCCATTGAATGGTCGGTGAAATCCCATGATATACCCTCTGTGAGTTTGCCCCAGGGTACGTGGTACGGTGGATGGGCCAGCGAAATCATGCAGTTGAAAACGGTGGTTTAATTATCCCATGATTTTTATAGGAGTTCAACAATCCTTTTGGTGCAGGATTTTTTCCATCCACAGTATCTCTGTTTAGTAATGGATTCTTTCAGACTTCGTGGAGCCATTTGGCGCCTGAGGCAGCCGACTGGATTATGTCAACCGTTTGCGGCGCGAAGTCTCCGGTCTGTGGCCTCAGGAAACGAAAAAACCGCTTTGTTTGAAGCCTCGGGGATAGCCTCAGATGAGACAAGGCTATATATACCCTCTCGTAATTAACATAGACCCTGAAAATAAGCAATTTTTAGTGGAAACGAGTCTTCCAACCCCTATCTGCCAGGGTCTATGTTAATTTGCCGGAAGGTAATGAATGTTAATATATTTTAATTTATGTTAATGGTTGAAAATACCCAATCAACTAGCCTCTGGTTAGTTCACATAGCTACGGTACAGATTGCCCATTTTTAGATGATACCCATGGCGATTTACCGTTTTTAGACATGGTGAATTTCCAGTTCGCTACATTGAAATTACCAGAGGCTACTATCATGGGATATATGTTGTGACCAACTGGATATTATACCTGGGTGTGTATGAAACTGGGGAATACCCTCAAATTGCAACAATGCTGATAATCCATGCGGCTTTGGGGTACCTAGTTTCAACTAAATCCATATATCTGAAACATTGTGAAACCATACTGATCTGTTGGATTTGGTCCTCAAAAAAAAACAAAAGGGGTGCTTAACACTGGATGTGCCATCATGTAGTTCAACATAGTTATGGACGATTGTCCGTTTGTAAGTGATTTACCTGTTGAAGATTGTGATTTTCTGATAGCAAACCGTTGAACTACCAGGAGCTATCCAAATGTGTGGAACTTATTGCATCTGCTTCCAAAATTCCAATAGTGCTGTGATTTTCTGAAGGTATCTTTTAAACTTCCCAAGGTGGGTTTCTAAGGTCAGGGGACTAGCGTGCTGATATTGTGGATGAAACGATGTGAGATAAACTGTTTTAAACTCTCTATATGATCTATGTACGTTTGATTACGTATGTATATTCTATAATATTCTATATATATATATTTATAATTGTACATCATCACAATACATTGTTACATAGTGTTTCGTGGAGAACAAGGGAAACCCCGTGAGATCAGCCCAGCTCAATAGAAAGTTGTTGCGGCTACAGTTCCAAGCTTGTTGTAGGATGTCTTTAGTTCCTTTTTAACCTACGGTAAACTAACATAGATGTAGAAAACTCGCGGTTTCCCTAGGAAAACAAAGCCGCAAATGGTGGGTTATCCACACCTATGTCAGTTATACGGTAGGATATTTTTGGTTAACTACACTTTGGTAATTTGTTGCATTGCTACGGAAAGTTGCCAGTTATATAGTTCGATGGTCTGATAATAAGGCCTAGATTGATGGTTCATTGTCAATTTATCTATGTAGATTGGGAATTATGATAACCCATGATAGGGAAAGCTATCAACCACCTAGTATACTCAGATGGGATACAATCCCAATCGAAGTATTATAATTTTATTATAATCCCAATAAATGCCCGATATTTTCCATGACAATCCCAACATTTTCCATGCAAAATCACAATTGTATTATACTATGACAATATCCATGAGGTGGATATTCGATTCTTCTCCATTAATCATTTTGTTACAGTTGTCATCACCATACTATCCGTTATTGACAATAAATATTATCATTTTCCCCATTATTGATAATGACATTGTGACATGCCCTTATAAGTTGTAACTTATATCGCTATTATCCATATCATATATTTTTACGTCCATTAGTATCCCAATACTATCCATTACAATCCCAATATTATCCATTAAAATCCACATAGCACCATAATATAAGTTTATGTCTATCATTATTTCCATAATATCACCATAGTGAATTACCACAAATGCAATATTACCACAATAACATAATGATATCACCATTCAATTCACACTATCATCATCCTATCACCATCCTATCATAATCCTGATTTGGAGGTTTCCAATCGATGGGGGTACCCGGTACCCTAAATCATCCATTTATAGATGGGCTTGTCCCATGAAATAAACCCTCCAGCGATCAAGGGGTACCACAATTTATGGAAACCCCCATATCACCATCATCATCATCATCATCATCGTCATCATCATCATCATCATCATCCAGATATGACTATTGTATTCTATCATCAATTTACACTATGATTGTTATTTCCAGTATATCACCATCCTATCACCATCCTATCACCATCCTATCACCCTGTCGTGGTCCGAGACGCTTGCGCCGCCTGAGGCCTGCGCCACAGTGACACCCTGCCGGACGAGGACGAGCTGCGTTTCGCCCGCAGCCTGGATGAGGCGGGAAACTCGGGGGGTTGGGTGAGATTTGGGGATAACTTACAGGATGATTTTAGGACGATTCAAGATGATTTGGCATGATTTAGGATTTAGGATGATTGAGGATCATTTCGGATGATTTGGGGTGATTTAGGCTGAATTAGGATGATTTGGGGTGAATTGGGATGGTTTAAATATGGTTTAAGCTGGTTAAGAAGATTTAGGATGATTCAGCATGATTGAGGATCATTTAAGATGATTGAGGATGATTTACGACGGTTTAAAATGGTTTGAAATTATTGATCTAGGATGATTTAGGATGATTGAGGATTAATTGGGATAATTTAAAATGACTTGGGATGTCTTAAGATGATTTCAGCTTGAAAAGTCATGATTTCACTTGATGATTTATTGTGAGCGCTTCCGATCTTATATTTTCCATGGTACCACAAAGTACTGTAAAGGAGGATTTTTTCCCCCAATATTGCGATCATGTCAGGTTCGCAACATACATATCCATTTACCCCGATCATAGTTAGGAGTTAATGGGCAGTCATGAAACTAAAATTATGAATCTTTGCGTGTTTAAGTGGTATAAAATGCAACCTTCTTTGGGATCTCATCTGACACAGGAAGCAAGTGACGGTGGTCTTGACGACATGTCATCGACCCGATGGCCCATCTTCGCACGGTGCATGGGTGAAATAGGGGGGTTCCATAAACCTCCAGCGAACTAGCATATACGCTCCGCAAGTCGAAACTATGGCAACGGGACGCATTTACAATAGAATCAATAGATATCAATAGATATCAATAGATATCAATAGATATCAATTTACCATATTTACAACCACATTTACATTTATAAGAATGTGAGGTGAGACTCCACTGCCCTAGATTTCTGAGGATCATGTGTCCCCTTCCGGAGGCGTTGCGGAATGCGGCTGCAAAACAGGTCCTGCCGGTGTTGTGGAGAGGATATGTTGGCTGTTTGTGACTCAAAGTGTTTGGTAGGATACCCATACAAATTAGTATGTTGCGCTCAAACACCACAAGACATTGATAAATTTTGGCAGTTGTTGTTACAATTGCCTATGTTGCCTTTTGCTTCGCAAGTTTCAACCGTGTTGCTGCGTTTCCATATGATGTCCATACCTGGGATAGGGTGAACTGGGAGATGTCACAAAACAGGGCTTCATGATTTAAGATTGATTAGGGTTATGACCATTGTGTCTATAACATATATACATATATATATACATGTATATGACGGTATATTCCTGTATATATATATAATGTATGTGTATATATATATATATATATTATACCTATTAGACATAGCCTGCACCCACACCCACTATCATTGGGCAATGACAGCTTGATAGGAAACCACAAAGATGAGGGTGATGGTGGTTATTGTGAGTGGGTGACAGCTATGATGTCCAAGATTGTCCAAGATATATTTATTATCATGTTTGCATGAATACAAACTGTATATATTTATATGTAATGAATACACATGCAACCCAAGAGGTTGAGGCGTGTCCTGAACTTGGGTTCTGCATAAGGTTCTGTGTCTGGAGAAGATGTTTTTTCCCCACCTGCCAGGTGAGGGTTGTTAGATTTTATGTCAGTTGCCTCCTCCTCCTCCTGCCTCGTCCTCCTCTCGTCCTCCTCTCCTCCTCCTCCTCTCCTCCTCGTCCTCCTCGTCCTCCTTGTCATCCTTGTCGTCCTTGCTCAACTGCGACCCGTCGATCCACAGTGTTCTCTGCCGGACCTCAACCACGACCATCCACGCCCAGTGTTCCCTGCCGGACCTCAACCACGACCATCCACGGACCTCACGACCATCCGCGCCCAGTGTTCCCTGCCGGACCTCAACCACGACCATCCGCGCCCAGTGTTCCCTGCCGGACCTCAACCGCACCATCCGCGCCCAGTGTTTCCTGCCGACCTCAACCGCGAGCCCACGCCAAGTGTTCCCTGCCGGACCTCATGTAGGAAGATATGGGACAAGAATGTGCAGAAGAAAGTTAGAAAGAATGTCAGAAGAATGCCAGAAAATATGCCAGAAGATATGCCAGATAGAATGTCAGAAGATATGCCAGAAGATATGCCAGAAGATATGTCAGAATATATGCCAGAAGATATGTCAGATAGAATGCCAGATAATATGCCAGAAGATATGCCAGATAGAATGCCAGAAGATATGTCAGATAGAATGCCAGAAGATATGCCAGATAGAATGCCAGAAGATTTGCCAGATAGAATGCCAGAAGATATGCCAGAAGATATGTCAGAATATATGCCAGAAGATATGCCAGATAGAATGCCAGATTGAATGCCAGAAGATATGTCAGATAGAGTGCCAGAAGATTTGCCAGATAGAATGCCAGAAGATTTGCCAGATAGAATGCCAGAAGATATGCCAGAAGATATGCCAGATCATATGCCAGAAGATATGCCAGATAGAATGCAAAATAGAATGTCAGAAGATATGTCAGATAGAATGCCAGAAGATTTGCCAGTAAGAAAATGTATAAATGTCATGGTGGGGATCACACGAAGTAAAGTAATTGTTATTTGATGGCCCTATCTTCATATTTAGGTTTATGTCGGCATGTCATTTCTTTTGGGGTAAATGAGGAAGTACATGTTGATAAAGACAAACTACACATGTACGATCTGAGTCCACTTCCGTTGTTCTGTTTGTTTAAGCAGGTCCTCCACTCCACCATTTTCCTTGCTGGCGCGGTCAGATGTCCTTGGTTCAGCGGTGGTACAAGACCGAAGTGGCTTTAGGCTGGAGTTCTTGCTGCTTCTCCCACCTCAAGTGAGCAAAGTTCTTCTGACCCCTGGTGATGAGTATAGCTGATGACTATTTGTTGGATGCACAAGTTTTTTGGGAATTACTAAATTCAACTGAGCTATAGCAATTGCTTTTCAAAATTGTCAATGTGCGAATTTGCCGGGGTAGCCTAAGAGTTCATGTGGATTAACCCTGCTTGTGTCAATGCACCTGGCTGGCATTGTTCTTCCACTTGGTTCTATCAGTATGAGAGGATCCGATGTCCTTTGCATCATCTCTTCATGGTTGGACCACGTGATATCTCTTTGATTCAAACCGGAGGTTGACCTTTTGCACCGGATATGTTTCATAGTGGTTTTGTTTGGTACCTATCTGTGCCTGTCTCTGTCAAGTGTGGCTACTGTACTATCTAGATCTAAGACACCATTTTTGGTACATCCTATCTTCTTTTTCTGCGGAGAATGGGAAGTCACATGAAGTCAGCATTTTAATCCTGGTACGTTGGCAACTGGTGACAAAACTGGATACCCAAACCTTGAATCATTCCCACCACAGGTGCGCCGAACTTGATTTCCTCGGCGCGTGGTGACGGTGCGCAGTGGATGGGTGGCTTTTAATCAATGGAACCGGAAACGGTAGCAAAAAACACGGGAAGACATTTCCAATAAACGATCGGAAATTTGAAGATTTCTTTCGATTTGACTTTCGGATCGTTTAGGATGTTTGTAGATTTGTCAGATTGGAAACAACACAGCTTTGATTTTTCCATGCTGATTGAAACAACAACAAACTTCGAAATATGCTGAATCCACCTACTATTGCCTTTTTGCCTTCGAAGTTTGCTCCATGCAGGGGAGGACCTAGGCGCTGCTGATGCAGTGGGGAAGCACAGTGGAGGGAGGAAGCGAGGTACCAACCAAAGGCTTTGTCAAACAACAGATGTTTTGTTATTTTGTTTTAAGTTCTTCAATTGTTCAAGATTTCTTTAACGTTTCGTCTTGAAAAGTGTGTTTCTAAGTACCCCTGAATCGAACAATGATGGCCACAGATTGTAAAAACCGGCCATGTTTGGACGGTGCTGGGGGTCTCACCCACAATGCCAACTGAGATAGAGTAGAAATGTGTAGAAGATTGAACGACCCAGATGATGGGATAATATATTACAATCATATATATATATATAATAATATATATAATCATATATATATATAATCATATATAGAATCATATTTATTAATATATATATAATCATATATAGAATCATATATATAATCATATATAAGTGTCAACTTCCCAAACTTTCCAGGAGATGGGCGGAGACGGGCTCTTGAAGGATCGTTTTATGATCATCCCATTGCAATTGGTGAACCTTGTGACCCTTAACAGCCTCAATAAGAATCTTGATGTGTCTTGTGTACTTTAACAAGTACCCCAATAAGCGGGAATGTCCCACTTCCTCGCGCATTCCTAAGTGGGGTGACCCTCTTGCAGAATCTTTGGGCAGTGAACATGTCATGGTCGAGGGAAGGAAACGGGACTCCTTACCCCAAGAACCCCATGACAGAGACAAACCAGACTTAAATTTATGATGTTCATGGCTATAAATATATATATATATATATGACATTATGTACATACCTACCTACAGTACGTTCTGTTGCATTGCATTACATTCCATTTTATTACATTGCATTGTATCACATCACATTACACTCCATACATGTAGATAGGTTATTTTGCACTTCACCAGTCATATGTGGATTTGCCATCATCTTGAGATAAGAGTTATTTGGTTGCAAGTACATGGTACCTTTGAAAGTTGGTTGGAGCATGTGAGACCTAGATTCCTTGATGATCAGTACCCTGGGCCCTAAGCTGGCATCATTATTTGGCTTGTGGTCTTTGAATTAGGGATGATGATCCTGATTCACTACTTTAAAACTTACAGAAGCAACATATGTATGTACATACATATACATACACATGAATTGATATGAATTATACATACATATATATATATATAAATAATTGTACATATATACTTATATAAATATAATTATATATATAAATTGTATGTATATTACATGTAGTATAAATAGTCAATATAGTATATATATATATATGTTACATTAAACAAAAAACATATGCACATCTACATTTTTTTGGGGGGATTGGTTGGAACCTCCAACCTACGAGGCTGTGGCTGCCTGGGTACGACTGATCCCCCAGGGTCGTGGCTTGATCGTGCCGTGGCGAAGTCCAGAACGGCGGAGGACAAAGCTATGGGAAACCCATGATTTACTATTTGAAAATCACCATTTTCAATGGGTAAATCCACTATAGCTGGTTGGTGGTTTGGAACATGTTTCATTTTTCTATATATTGGGAATAGTAACCCAAACTGACTCAACTGACTAATGTTTTTCAGAGGGGTTGAAACCACCAACCAGTTTATGTTGATTAATGATGATTAATGATGTTAAAGTACTACTGTAAAGGTTTTTTTTGAGTGTTAGAATTATACAGTAATAATTCAAGATTCAAGATACTCATTAATGTATGTAGTTAGTAAGAGTTGATTATCGGATGAATCAGATGGATATTAGATAAGTATTTACGATTGTGGATCTAGAATTATCAATATCTTCGCTGATCCGCAGCCACAATGATTAGTCATCCATCAGTATGCACTTTGAAGATTGCGTATAATAAAATCCACTGAAGATGCTTGAAGTATGTGAAATCCCAAATTCTTGTGTCGTGTGTATTATGTATGTATATATATATACACATATTGTGTTGGTTTCCATCAATCCCAATATCAGCTAGTATACAATATTGGGATTTTAGATGTATATGGGATTTTAGATGTATATGTTTCATTGATCGTCCCAATTTTATCCCATCCCAACATTGGCCCAGCATCAATTTTATAGATTGATCATCCCAATTATGCTGGATACAATGATTATTGAAACAATATATTGATAGTAGAACTGGATGATTATCTGCATATTCACTAGTATACGTTTATATTTGTATACATATCAATTCAATTGTATACATTGTATACAATGATTGCCATATATTCTGATCATGATCAATTTTATACATTATAAATCATTAGTAAGCATTTGTATACATATCAATCATCAACAAACATCTATAAATGGACCATGTTCCATAGCTATCTTATATAAATCACCAGAGGGTATTGTATATGTTTATTGATCATCCCAATGGAACATGTTCAAACAAGCGACGACCTCCGAGGTGCTCCAAGACGGTTTCGAATACATCACCCGGGATGGCCCTAGGCGGCGCCAGATTTTGGGGGTTTTAATCGTGATTTTCATGGTGATTCACCATTGAACTATAGTTCCATTAATTAATAATGGTTAGCTAATGGTGATGTTCATGGAACAAAAAAAGCCGGTGTCATCAAACATGGTTTGCTTAAAAATCCTCCATTTGAGCAAACTAAACCTCCTTAGTTCAGAGATTTTTCAGCGTGCCACGTTTGAGCACCGAAAAGAAAACATGGATTGGTAGGAACTGATGAATCTTAATTACGGTCAAACACATGGAACAACTGAATACTTCTGAGTGAGCAACATGTGGGGTTGCATTGAAAAAATGAACGGGGTAATGAAAGTCCATAAACAGCAACTAAGTGTCTAAGAGCAACTATTTTTGGTGCTAAAACCACTCTACCAGGGTTTGAGAAGCTGGTTGTTAGTTTCATTGTTTTTCAATCATTGTTTGATTTCAATGATGTGATGATCGCTATAAACTCATGGTTTTGAGGGTGGTGAAATCACCAACCAGATTCGGTCGTGTTGTAAATGATACCCCAAGATGAAGAGGGCCTCAGTTGTTTATCAATTGCTAGATTCGCGGATCATGCAATTTTCACAGAGTTTGTATTTTGATATATAATAGATATGATAATAATTAGATATATTATCATTGTTTATTAAAGACAATGCAATGCTTCTGACATCTGTTAATACCCGTGTTTCAATGATCTGCCTGGGCCCCCATGCTTTCTGCGTGGGCCCCACAAGATCCACAAGCACCCGCACACGCAAACATGGCGACTCGCCTGCTTGTTTAGCCATTTCCAAGCCCACCGTTTCCATCTATTTTAATTATTTCAACCTCTCTGATGCATTTGGTTCATTCCATATATTGATGCATAGATATGACACTATTTGATATTAAATCTACTTATTCGTGTACACAATGGATATATGATATAATTATATATATATTATTATATATACTGTAATATATACATGTGTTTTTTTCATATTCCTGAACAATAGAATGTGTATGCATTGTACATGCATTGTACATATCTATGTGTCGGTGTCGTGTATGTGAGGCGCCTCCTGGCCCGACTGCTGCGAAGACACAAAGGTCTAGTGGAAGCTCTGGTGATGGGATCGGCCGAAATGAAGTGGATGATTTTGATTGGTGGTTTGGGAATAAACATATAAATTGGGTAAATATTGCAAATCATCAATAAATCATCTATAAATGAGCCTGGTTGGTGGTTTGGAACCATGGAATTTTATGATTTTCCATATATTGGGAATGTCATCATCCCAACTGACTAATATTTTTCAGAGGGATGGGCATACCATCAACCAGTTGAGGACAAGGAACCATCCAAGAAAAGTGGTTGAGATATTTTGAGGCAGGGTCATATGCTCAAAATTGGACAAATTGGGTTGTGTCACTTGCGTTGATTTCACAATCTTTGACTGGGATGATTACTGTCCTGGAATGTCGACCTGTGAGATTTGTTGAGCTGGGCGAAAAAACTAGGGACTCATGGGTGAAATGCTGCGAAATCAGCCCTGGGTTCCAAGTCAGATTGTTCGTGCAGGCCTACATATGCTGGTGACCCTTGCCAAAAACCCTGGGCAGGCCAGGCCAATAAAAACTTAGGTCGATGTTGGACGTTTGGTGTGCTGTTTTTTTAAGATTTTTGTTGCTGGGGGGGTCTAGTTTTTGCCCATATACCCAATCATTTTGTTTGGTCGTTGCAACTCATACATCGTACGAACCAAATCGCTTCCCGTATCCTTTGGTGATCTGATGATTTGTACTAGTGGAGGAATCAACATATTGTCCTTTGACAAGATCGACCTATATATACATTGTTGTGGTCCAGACTGTCTCAGACGTGAATATGTAGATTACTTTGGTTTGTTTGTTTTGTGTCATACTGGGCGCAACACTGGAATGACCAGCATTGTCATGTATGATCCGATATACCAGATCATTGTTTCTCAGTGATACCTCATGATACCTCCATGTTGCTAACTATCGTCTACATCTATAGATATGTCATTCATTCGCCCTTTTTGTAGAGTAGTCATCATGAGTGGAACTTCGGCGCAGCGCGTGGTCGCTTCCCATGCCACGCCTGTGGTGTGGGGAATGGACGCATGGGAAAGCTACAAGGGCTCTCACTTGCTAAAACTAGGTTTATGACCCCATGCGATAGGGTACAAGTTGCAAACGGATACCTTTTCCCTCCAAACACCCATTCATAGATAAAGGTCATGATGTTTCACAAGAATTTCCAATGTTTATCCTCTGGTTCTTTAAAGCAGCTAGGGAAGATCATCACTTCTAATAGATAAGTCAATGATAAGTCATACAGTATTAAGTCATTATAGATCATCGATTTTTATGGGCCATCTATACCAGAGCTATTTTAAATAACCGGGGAATTGGACGGCCAACCCTCGAAGTGCCACCAGGCACAAGGCGTTTGGGAAGAACGGCCATTGCCCTTGCTGTCGCCCCAAGTCTCTGAGCTCGCCCGTGTGGCGCGGAAACTCAGCCGGCTGTTGAGGGACCATCAAGCTGGATATTCATGCATTTAATGCTGTATATATATATATTGTGTATATATATATTTATTTATATATATATATATTAAATTCTAAAATTAAGTTATCTTGTTTTATCATTGATTCAGTGTTTTGCATGGTATCTAGGAATCTAGGATTGACCCTGCTATGAAGCAACGGCTTCTTGGTCCACGTTCCTTGGGCTGTGGATTTCGGAGGCAATCAGCATCAATGAGTTTTGGGAGTTCAAACATTCCATGGACACACTATTTTGACCACCGCCAATACCCAGATGTTTTGTTTCTGAATAATATCCCAAAAAACTAGAAATACGTACCACATACCTGTCAGGAAATGAGGCTCAAACATTGTAACATGCTTGGAGACCAATTGCAACAAACCCCTGGAAGCCAGACCTTGCAATCGCTTGCCTCAAGCTTTGCAGTCTCGCTCAACTTGTGCCGGTTCGTTCTTCTGGGGATAAGATGGAGGCAAAGGGAATAGTGACATGATTTGGGGGGCTGCTTGTGGGGGCCCCAGTTTGGTTCCGCTAGTATGGCTACTTCTAGACATCTGAAGCCGCAAACAAGCGAACTTCAAACGGTGCATCTAGTTGCAGATGTTACTTTTCCATGCAACAACCATGAACATGAAATTTTTAGATGGAAAATCAAACCTGTTTATTAAAAACCTATTTGAAACCGTCGATCCGTTTGAATCCTCTTTGGTTCTTGCCACGCAACAACCACAGCATTTTTGGGGAACTTTCGCTACCAGAGTGGAAGTAACTGTGTACATACTGTGTATGACTATGTCAAATCATGTAACTATATATGTGTGTATAAGTATGTTTGTTTCTTTGGGTATACAGGTACGACTGAAGAAACCAACCCCACACTGAAGGGGCCTAGCCACCCGTTGGTAGGCGGCCCTCGCCATGCACGAGTTGCAGCAAGACATCAAAGCCTACATCCACGCCACTGCGGCTAAGGGAGCTTCACCTTCGGGTCTCTTGGAGCAGATCCGGGATTTAAGCGACAAATGGTGGCATAATGCGGATACAAAGGGTCAAAGGAGATATAAGTATTTGTATTATAACGATCTAACTGCGACTTCACTAGGATTGGCGGAATCATCCCCAAATTGCAGAACTTTTCAGGTTGGTGAATGATTATATATGTTTGTTCCATATAGAATCATATATATTATATATATATATATATACGTTACATATATATATATATATACAGGGAATGATCATACTGTAATACCAGACCATACTGCAGCTGCAAGCGGACATAGACCCTGCCAAATAGGGAGTTAAGAGTAGTGTGAAAGACTACTTTCCTATGACGTCGGTGATTGCCAGGGTCGATATTAGTTGGGAGGGTGTATATTGTATATATTGCATCATGTAGATAATTATGTATTGAATATGTATATATATATATAATATATATATATATATATGAAATCAAAATAGCCTCAGTAACCGCAGAGAAGTACTATTTCAAGAAGTCCACATTTGATCCAAACTCGTATGTGTTCCTGTTAAAACTACGCTAATATATATATATATATACACATACATATATATATATATATATGTGTTTGTATGTGGCTTGAGTTATACAAGCATTATCCAACTCAGAAATATCCCAGATGCCTAGTTAAAAGGTGCCTGGACTTTGGGCCAAGTTTGCCAAGGCTCACCTGACTCATCTGGGAAGTCGGAACTTCTGCCGCGGAGGTTGTTTCAGTCGGAAGGCGGGTTGTTTGTCGGACATCATCTGTGTCCAAAGAGTTTTCAAAGTTCTTAGCTCCAAAGTCGTATCAGGTCTAAGAGGGTAACTTTTTTAGAAACTGGAAAGCACACATTTAGAATCCACAATGTGATCACATTTGAACCTCGAAGCAGGACCTAACTCTTGGGCAGCAGACAACGGTGAGCTTCACCATCATCTCATGGGAAACATCCCTGCGTCTTGGCAGGATGTGACAGGAGATGCCGTGAAGTCTGTGAAGTAAAAAAAAACAAGAAAATCATGGAATTTCCCATCCACCTGAGAGGTTGCCTCATTGCTCCCTTGTCATTTGCGCATGTTTTTGAGGATTGGAATATATTGGAATATATGGAAACCATCCAAGAACGAAATTATGTTGCATTCTGGGCCGAATTCAGTGGGTTGGCACCAACAAGTACACTATGGAAGTATAATACATGCTTATGGTTCAAGAAAATCTGACCCCGAACTTAGACGGTTTCGTTCATGGTTGATGGTTTGGTACCGACCAATTTAGAGTACCCAACCCCAACCTAATTGATATGTTGTTGCTTCTATTTCCCATCATATCCGCTTCAGTTCAAATTATATCCCACTCTCGCAAGCATGTAAAACCATACCATATTGGTGTACCTCACGACATATACCAACACTTGGAGGTTTCCAATCCATGGGGGTACCTATAAAAATCGTCCATTTATAGATCGGATTTTCATAAACCATCCAGCTATTGGGGTATGCCATTTATGGAACCCCCCATTCAGTGACTCTGGCGACCAAGGCCGTGAGCTACGGCGTCGAGCAGATGAAGGTGGGGCGTACGGCCTGGGATATGGTGGATGTGTTGATTTTTTAGAAGGTTTACCCGGCCTGGTAAACAGTCACATAACTATGGACAATCAGCATTTTTCATGGGTAATTCCACTATTTCGACTGGGCCATTTTCAATAGCTATGTTAGTTTACCAGAGGGTATCTAAACTGATTTTGGTATCCTCAAAAGGACACACACGTTTAGCTTGATTAATGATTGATAAACGTACTATGTACACAGACGTACACATGTTTTATTCCAAGGCATTGTGGTTTCATAGTATCATAGTGGTTTGAGACGTTCATTATTTATCCTGTTCATTCCTTTTCACTATTTCTTGTGTCTTAAAATGTTACATTTTTTTTCAAATTCATGCTACCATTGCGGTGTATTCCCTATGTTTAGACCATTTAGGGGTCAACTGACTTAAAGCCCCCAACTCTTGCCAGGTAGAACAGGTGCAGCAGAGGCTCAATGATTACCAGGAACGTGTGAAGAAGCTTGTGGATCCTCAGCTGGAATGGGTATTCTGTTCATGTATATATATATTATTATGTTTATATTAACCATCCAAGTTTAGGAGTATCTAATTTTGACCCATACCCATATTAGGTGAGATGTTAAGCCATTATTTCCAGTTTTTTTTTTGGGATACAGTACAAAGGTGTACCAAGCAGTGGGTTTTCACTGGGCACATGGTGAACAGCAACATTTGGCATGTCAGCATGTTAGCTGCTGGGACTGCGAGGTGACATTTCTGCAGCTAAGCCGTGGGACCAGATATCAAAAGGCCCGGTATTCGTTTGATCACCGGGGGCATCCACTGCTAGGGACTGAGATGAATCACAGAGACCTCAGAGATGTGTTGTTTCCCTAGCTGGCACTAACTTTGGGACATGACCCCACATCATGGTGAATACCCCTCAGTCATCCCATTCTATTGGCTGGTTGTCCCATGTTATCCGCTTTCAATCCCGAGAAACATCGGATGTGTGCAGTAAATCAGCAGCCAAGGATGAGACGAAATCTTTGCTGGCCTGCGGAGCAACATTCGACATCCAACAGCACCGGAAACTTGGTTTTGACATGTTTTGACCATGAATTCGTGTAAAGGTGCGTAAATATAGATAACATAATATATATATATACATACACAATGTGAACACATAGTTAACAATAGTATTTATAATTATGCATGAGTACAATATTATATTTGCAATATGGTGTAATATTGTCCATATGCATAATAATATGTATATGTATATACATAGACACACATGATTGAGGGATCAATCAGCAATCATGGA
Source organism: Cladocopium goreaui (assembly GCA_947184155.2). NCBI lineage: Eukaryota > Dinophyceae > Suessiales > Symbiodiniaceae > Cladocopium > Cladocopium goreaui. The sequence continues at coordinate 34,386 of CAMXCT020003153.1, read as the reverse complement.
GATGTGGGCCAGAAAAATGGAGGGGATTGAGACTAGATCCAATTCTAGGATATTGGATGTAACTACTAAGTCCTATAGTAAGTACTACTGTTTCAAGTAAAAATGTGCTTGTGAGCATTGGTCAATGAAATGATCCCTGTCATATCTGTATTCACATTCCATATGTTCCCAAGACAGGTGCGCGGTCCGATTTTCAAGAAGTAATTCATATGTGCACATATATATATATATATATGTCACCCTTTGCATTCCCTTTCAAATTTGATCCGTGCAATCTTTCTCTTGGATGGTTGTTTGCTTCAATTTCCATCATCCGTACCTCAGGCTTTCAGGCTGGTTATGCCAAATAGTTGGGTCCCCTCAACTAACATTTCCGTGCTTTTGTTTGGCCTTATTTTGGCTTAGGCCTTCCACCCTTCCAACCATGCTTCCAGAGTTAGAGTCAGCTATGCGTCAGGAAAGCTGCGAGGAATATTGGCATCTTGGCTCCGACGGACCCACAAAACTGTCTACTAAACTTTGCAAAGGATGCTCGAAGTGAATTGATGAATACAGTGCTATGTCATACGAAAGGAGTTTGTTTCCCTCGTGTTCAATAGATTCTGAGAACATGCTGGACAAGACAACGTATTTTAGTGTATCCACGTTTGCATACTTAATTAGTCAAATCAGAGAAGCATGTGCAACTAGACTACCATGACCTTCAAAATCCATAGACTGAATGTGAAATGATCATAAATGATCAAAGCGCATGATTTTTGTTTGTGTCAAATGCTTATATTTATAGTGTTTTTTAAGTGAATGCAACCAAGTTTGAATCTGTGGTTATCAAGTCATCATTGCCAACATCCAGCAATATTCCCATGGTGGAAAAGTCCTCCCTCCAAGCAACCAATTCTCCGGTTCGAACTATTAGTTGGAGGGAACGTACTGGTCAAAGATGGGTAAATACAATGTTTATGCGCTAAACCCTCAGTTTTGAATATGTAAATCTCCATGTTTGTTGGTTGAAGTGAAGCCCCCTATTGTTGCTGATTTTTATCCCAATGTTTCACCATGCCAAATCCGCTGTGATTGGTATTTCCCAATTCTTCATTTCTGTTTGCTGTCTGAATTATATATGGGTATGGGCCAAAATTGGGTACCCCAATAACTAGATGGTGAGTACTAAACACAGACTAAAATCATCTAGAATCTGTGCTTTTACTGGGCTTCAATTTTGACCCATACCTATATCCCCCACACACTTTCACAAAATGTCACATGTGGTGCCAACCCTTTGGCCTTTCCTGAGGAGAATATTTGATGGATGACATACTGATTTTGGACTCCTTGGCCAACCTCTACCAGGAGGATCGTCAGGCGTCATCTTTTGGGGCCAAGTGGGACAGGGTTACTTCAGCCCATAGGTAAATGATTGCCAAAAGGGTGTGAAATGGGTGATGAGAAATTGATTTTCCTATATGTTTCACTTCTTTTATGCAGGCGACCACCCAAATGATCCACCCATAGATAGAATGAACTAGATGGAACTAGTGCTTCAGTACGGAAAACATCATTTGAAAACACATCTGGAAGGGCTAGGTTTGTTGATAGCGAGTTCACCTCAAGGCTTTGATATGAGATACAACTTACATCAAGATGAGTCACTGCTGCTTGGCGCCAGGCTCGCAACAAGGCTTTGGGAGAGATTGAGGCATTGGTCGAGCAGGCCTACAACTGTGATCACAAAATGACTTCTATATATTTTCCATAAACCATCGCCAATATACCGAATCCTGCCATTTAAGGGAAATACAAAAAAAACACATGTAAAACGAGTTGATTTCTGGGATTAGTTTAATGCTGTATGATAGGTTTGACATGAACCCACTAAGAACATTTAGTATAGAAGCACCAGCAATTTGGAGCTAACCACCAAGGATTGTCCGTAAACTTGAGGGTCTGGGTCTGGGTACTGTACTGTATGTCGTTTGGTTGTCAGATTTGGCCCCTCATTTCTCGGTCAGAACAATAAGACCTGTTCGGAAACCACATATGGGTGCCTCCTGAGGTTCATGGTCAAAAGCCACAGGTTTCCGGCAGCTGTGAAAATGCTGTGTCTTCCCCAATCTATGGCGAAAACCACATGTGAAAATGATGGTCGCGTCCATTGGAATCAGGGTTTTCCTTGAATTTTCCTCCAACTAAGCAAGTGCCACCAGGTGGACCTTGTAAAGTCCATGCTGAAGGAAAGGCAGGACCTGATAAACAAGGCGGGGCCACAATCAACCATCAAAGGGTCAAGTCTTCTGGCCAAATGAGAAGATGGTCCTACAGAACAGAAGCAGACCATAGCAGACTAAATGACAAAGTATCCAGATTCAGATTACAGTGTTGAGTCTGACTCATACAACACATGATTTTAGGTGGTGCAACCCACGTGCAACAGCTTGGTTTGCAGGGGCTAGATGGAACTTGGAAGCGTCCGAAACATGTTAAGAGATATTACACAATATGAAAAAAACATCTGGGCTTTGCGTGGCCATTCTCCATCTCTGACTCTGACCAGCTCACTGTACAGCTTCAAAAGACAATCGCAAGGGATTGACCCATTGATATGTCGGACATAGCTTATAACTTATGGTCAGCCTTGGCCAAACCTGCTGATGACTTCAGATCTAGTTTAATTCGAAAAGCACAGGAACTAATCGAGCTGTATGGTAAACATCATTGTGCCTGGTTCCATTATATTAACCATTATAATGCCATTATATAATATTAACATTATATCAACCATTATGTGTTATATGAGAACAATGAGAAATGGTTAGTATTAACAGCATGTTTAAACATTTAAACCAACGCCGGGCCGTATGAGAACACCATCGCCATTGTTTCTGGTCCAGGCAGATTCGCCGATGCAGATGAAGGCTCTGTCTCCCGCGACTGTCTGGAACAGCAGTATATTTATTTGTTGGAATTAAACACAATATAGTCTATTGATATAGTATTCCAATATTCGAATAAACTCTGATGACTTAAAATATACTATGGGATGGAATAGTATATTTGATGACACATCATGGTATATTTCAATATGTCATACTTATGAAAAAGTATATTGATGCAATTCGATGAACATATACTTATGTGGAGGTTTCCATAAATGGGGGTATCCCCAATGGTAAATCCTAGTAAATCTGGATGAGAACTGGGGTACCCCTATTTTAGGAAACCCCCATATACTTATTGTACATAGTGGAATGACACTAAATGCTTGTCTAAATGGCTCATGTGACTCAGGTGTATCTTTTGATTCTTTTGTACCATGTTGCAGGATGTAAATTGTATATGTAGGTGCATATGTTGACTTCTTGGAATGGCAGCAGTTTCAACATGATTATGTTGCCTGACATTGCCATCGCTGACCAGAGATAGCTTTTTCTCTTTGATGCCAGAGGGTGATATGAATCTACCATGGGATAAACATAGATTTTCTACATTGCCAATTGCAATTCCCAATTCGCTTGTGTTTTCCCAAGACATGGTGGATGTTTCATATCTACATTGTATGATTTAGCTGAGGAAGACTGGGAAGACCCGGCGAACATGGCTCGGGAAGCTTCATTTTCCTTGGGAACTGGCAAGGTTTCATTGGAGTAAATCGAGGCTCCAAGGGTAACAGACCTGGCTATCTAACCCGGTATATCATAAATCTATATGATGATAATAACCATTTAGAATAATTATGATCATCTAATATTCATCTAAAATTACAGATAATAGTTATTCATCTATTATCTAATATTCATCTATTATCTATATGTAATGAGAATATAAAGATTTTAGATTTCTTTGCAGAGCGCTCTGTGAAGTCCCCAGGTGAAGCACCTGGTCCGGCGATTTGACAACCAGGGGCTTGCCACACCCTCTAAGGCGATGGCAGCTGGGGAAAAAAATGGTGGTTTTACCAACAAAACTGTGGGTTTCAACCAGCAGAACTTGGGATTTTCAGGCAGCCGAGTGAGGATTTAACCCAGCAGACAACTTGGAAATACCTGCTCCCTCAAGTTGTTCCCAACAAGTTAGAAGTATTATGTAATATTTATCATTTTGTAAAAGTCCAAAATATGTTGGGGTATGACACGTTTGAACTGAACGCAGATTTTGATGGGTACAAATTATGATAACTGTTGAGGGTCTAGGTGTAGATTAGATCACCAGCAATACTCGTTGGTGAATGTAGGTTCAGGAACCCGACACAGCTTTCTGGGAGTTTGGAGCATTGGTCGGGTTTTCCAACTTTGAATCCATCGGTAGACTCCAAATGAATCCAAGTTTCCAAGTGGCTTGCGACCATGTTTTGGGGTGCTTCCAGCCGCTTTTGCACAAGGGACAGAGGCGGAATTGCTGATTTCGAAGCTCCCTAGGATTGGAGACTCGAGTTTATAAAATTATTCTGGATGTGTTGAGGCCAAAACGGTATAGAATTTCATGATCAACGACTGGTTCAAGTTAAACTGATGGCAAAGTGATGCAAAGTGGGTTCAGTCTCACCAAGCTGGTTTCATATCCAGGTGCTGGAGAAAGTGCCCTCGGAGATGTCTCTTTCCAGGCGCTGACAAATTCTTCATCACACAGATGGCTGGAAGAAATCACCATCGATAATATCATGCTATAGACGGTATAGATAATTCTTCCCATGTTTTTTTGGTATACAATTGATAGATGATGGTATGTACCGGTCTACATTTATCAATTATCATATGATGGATTTTCAGCCACGATCACCGGGGGTTTGGGTGAAGTCCCGGGTCTGCTAGGCCTGGCTGCGCTTCAGAGGCGCTCCACTTGGCAATTCACGAAAACTTACGGATCACTGACTCACTACCCTCTGGTAAACATAGAAAAAGCTATAGAAAATGGCAATTTATAGTGAGTTTTCCCATGAACAATGGTGGATATTTCCATATTTTTCTCTTAACGTTTACCAGAGGGTAATCCAAATGGAGATTCAACGCTGCAAGCATTGCGGTACGCAAAGATCAGGAGTTAGCGAACAAAAAATGCAAGTCGCAAACACCCTGGTTTTAGTCCACAAAAAGTCTGAACTTAACAAAACAAACAAACATATGGGGAAATTATATGAAATTATGTTGATTTAGCGTAATTGAGCGGCAACACATTTCTCAGTTTTTGAGCCAAGAATGGCTAGTATCGCTATGAAGCGGGAAGCTGTTGCTAAGTAAAGTGACCTGGCAGAACCAGGTCGGGAAGGTTTGTTCCTTGCCAACTGGGGCTAAAACAGCTTAGTTTAGTTTCAACATTTGGATCAGCCATTCTGATGGTCTGAGAGACAACCGGAATTGAGGATAAATCAAGTAGATGTTTTGCCCATGAGGTTATGTTTGAAATTGGGCATATGGTATACCCTGAAAATAGCATTTTATTGTGCAACATGATAACAAATTGATAACAAGAACACATTGCATTTGTTGGTTCCCTATGTTCAGACCCATAATCTTTGGTAATATTGACAGTTTCCATCGTTCTCCTTTTGGAGTAAAAAAAATCCATGATCCTTTGACCATTCTCATCTTTCTTGGGTACATTTAAGGGAGAATTAACTTTACCCGTACCCATAGCATCCACATGCAGGACTAACTACACATGTGGACAATACATGGGGCAAATGCAGGCAAATTTGCCAGAACTTATTATATTTTTTTGTTTTTCATGTTGATGTTTTTGTCCGTCTCAATGAAGGAACACCATGGACCCACACTGTTTTTCCTTTAACTGTTCCAACATGGCATTCAGTTATTCGTTCAACTGTTCCATTGACGTACTGCTGTAGCTTCTAGCATTTCATATGCGATTGTCCTAATTGATATGTCACTTTTCAATCTACAACTCTTGTACCACTTTTGATGTACGGCTTCTTGTTTTCATTTACTGTACAACGTATCAACTTACCACTGAATATGAAAAGACATATACATTAATGGTGGAAAATCCTATGGTTATGTGGATGGTTAATGGTGGAAAATCCTATGATTTATATATTTTCCACCATATTAACCCCCCACACAACATTTACCAACCAAGAGGGCGGCGCTGTGTGCCAGGTATCCAGCCAGCTCTCGGTCAGGTCCATGAACCGCCTCTCAGCAGCCTTTCTGGACATAGGAACAACCGAACTGCCATGATCCGGATCGATGTTTTGAATATTTTACCCTCTGGTAATTTAACATAGCTATTGAAAATGACCATTTATAGTGGATTTTCCCATTGAAAATGGTGATTTTCCATAGCTATGTTAGTTTACCAGAGGGTACATCTTTAGGAAATACTTGAAGTGAATAGAAACTGTAAAGATTGAATTTGAAAGGTTTTGGGTTAAACATGCACCCAGTGATTGCACCACGTACTGAATGCAGCCCATTTATCTTGGTAACTTTCATCATTGTTCTCCCCAACATCGCCTTATCTATGGGGCGGTGAATTATTGGAACTTACCTGTCATTATTGAAACATGAGAATACCATTCCCATATATAACTACCCATACCATGTAGATGGTTGAGCATGAAATACATGCATGGTATGGGTAGGAAATTGGTGATCAATCTGATTGGTGGTCTGTTTTCTTTTATGTCCATCACAAGAAGTGGCACACAGTACAGTTTAGTTATAGGTTTGAACCTCCCCCGCTAGAAATGTGTGATCAAGAACGCATTCTAGAACACGTGATTTGAATTCCGATTTTTTTTTGAAGACTACTGTGGAACTCAACAGAAATAATGGGGCTGGACAATGATGTTCCTATTGGACATGATTTGTCTGCGGGAATCAGCTTGCGCATCAAGACATGATCTGCTAGAGGTGGGCCATTGTTCAATGCGGAGAGTATATGGCAATGAGTATATAAAGAGTATACACGCGTAGACATCAGATGATATGCTGATATATGCTGGACATTTAGATCCAAAATTTTCCGAAGGTTGGCCAGGCAAAACAGAGATGGAAGGTGTGTGCTGAGAGTATCAATGACCCAAAGGATCCCAAAGGTGCAATTAAGTTTATGTCATTTGGATAAAGAATAATGACCTCACTGTGACCTCACTGGAATGATAGCTAGTAAGGGGAATTGCCAGGCCGGGGCAACACAATGTTGCAGCCCACATGTGTTGCAGCCCAGTTTTCGAAACTAGCCCACATAGTTCCTGTATAGTTCCTGTAGATGACATGATATGGCCATTTCGGGGACCGACCACTGGAGGTAACGTTCCCATCAGGCCGGAAATCTTCAGGGCCGGAAATCTTCAGGAAAATTTCAGGAAATATCCCCACAAAAACAGTTGCTTCAAGTCTTTACATAGTGCAGTACCTTTAGAAATTTAGGGTCTTGAAATTCCCATATAAACATGTATATATATCACTATAAACTTGAATATATATATATATTATTATATTATATTATATTATATTATATTATATTATATAATAAATATTATATTATATTATATTACATTATATTATATTATTATTATATTATATTATTATTATATTATATTATATTATATTATATTATATTATATTATATTATATTATATTATATATATATATATATATTATATATATATATTACAGAACTCAGCATATCCATTTTGGCAGCGTTATTCCCCCAGGTCCTTTCTGGGTCAACGGATTCCAGCGTCCTGCCCCCGTGGGCACTGAGGAACTTGTGCCCTGGTGAAATCATGGGTGAAATCATGGGTGAAATCAGTGAAAACATTGGTTATAAACAAAACATTTTATGGTGATTCACAATTGGATATACCCTCTGGTTATTTCACGTAGCCATGGTATAGATGGCCCATAGAAATAGATGTTTTTTGATGATTTACCTATTAAAAATGGTGATTCTCCATAGCTATGTTAAATAACCAGAGGGTAGATATTTTCTCATAAGTGTGTCACTTAAATGTGGGATGGCCCACTCATTTTCAGAAACTTCAATAGGGAGGTGAAACCCCCATATATGTAGTAATAAACCGTGGAATTTGGGATATGGGTACCACGAGTTTGCGGCTACAGGCAAATTCCCAACTCGTAGCTGTTTTTCCCCACCTGCCAGGTGAGGGTTGTTAGATTTTATGTCAGTTGCCTCCTCCTCCTCCTCCTGCTCCTCCTGCTCCTCCTCCTCCTGCTCCTCCTCCTCCTCCGCCTCCTCCTGCCTCGTCCTCCTCCTCCTCGTCCTCCTTGTCATCCTTGTCGTCCTTGTCGTCCTCGTCGTCCTCGTCGTCCTCGTCGTCCTCGTCGTCCTCGTCCAACTGCGACCCGCGATCCACAGTGTTCTCTGCCGGACCTCAACCACGACCATCCACGCCCACTTTTCCCTGCCGGACCTCAACCACGACCAGCCACGCCCAGTGTTCCCTGCCGGACCTCAACCACGACCAGCCACGCCCAGTGTTCCCTGCCGGACCTCAACCACGACCAGCCACGCCCAGTGTTCCCTGCCGGACCTCAACCACGACCATCCACGCCCAGTGTTCCCTGCCGGACCTCAAACGCGAGTATCCACGCCAAGTGTTCCCTGCCGGACCTCATGTAGGAAGATATGGGACAAAGAATGTGCAGAAGAAAGTTAGAAAGAATGTCAGAAAGAATGTCAGAAGATATGCCAGAAGATATGACAGATAGAATGCCAAATAGAATGCCAGATAGAATGCCAGAAGATATGTCAGAATATATGCCAGAAGATATGCCAGATAGAATGCCAGATAATATGCCAGAAGATTTGCCAGATGGAATGCCAGATAGAATGCCAGAAGATTTGCCAGAAAATATGCCAGAAGATATGCCAGATAGATATGCCAGAAGATATGCCAGAAGATATGCCAGAAGATATGTCAGAATATATGCCAGAAGATATGTCAGATAGAATGCCAGAAGATATGTCAGAATATATGCCAGAAAATATGCCAGATAGAATGCCAGAAGATATGTCAGATAGAGTGCCAGAAGATATGCCAGATAGAATGCCAGAAGATTTGCCAGGTAGAATGCCAGAAGATATGCCAGAAGATATGCCAGATCATATGCCAGAAGATATGCCAGATAGAATGTCAAATAGAATGTCAGAAGATATGTCAGATAGAATGCCAGAAGATTTGCCAGTAAGAAAATGTATAAATGTCATGGTGGGGATCACACGAAGTAAAGTAATTTCGATGGGTACATATCAGTTTTATTGGCAAACACAAATTCAATGGATAAATCCTCTGATGCTTACCAATATTTACCATTAAATTGCGGTATTTGCCATTATTCAACAATTTTCATGGTAATTTGATTATTTAATTTTACCATATCCAATTGTGGTATTAAACATATATTAATTTACCATTCTTCAACCAATATTTACCATACCCTCTGGTTATTTAACATAGCCATGGAAAATGGCCCATTCATAGATGGTTTACCTATTAAAAATGGTGGTTTTCCATGGCTATGTTAAATAACCAGATGGTATATCCAATTTATCCATGTCTGAAAATTTTTGGATCAATCCCCTCACCCAGCGGCCCAGGCGCTCCGCCTCGCCGAACGAGGGCAGCGGAAGCTTGCGAGGATGCGTCAGCGGAACGTGGAGAGTTACCACAAGGTGACACCAAGCCGTGATTTACTGGGATTAATGATGGTTAATGATGGTTAATGGTGGTTAATAATGGGATTAACAATGGGATTACCGGTTGGTTGGTTTGGAACATGTTTTTTTCCTTGGGAATGGAATAATCATCTCAACTGACGAGTTGTCCATCATTTTTCAGAGGGGTAGGCGAAAAACCACCAACCAGAGTTGGAACATCAAATCAATGGAACATCCTCTGTGAGCTGGGAGATTTTGAGCGAATGGATCAACTATAAATGGAGGATTTTCCAGCATGGCTGATGATTTGTTGATCATTAGGGATTTAACCACCAAATATGTGCGGAACTACTAGAACTGATGATGTACCTTGATATACAGCAATTGAGACTGGTAGGTGATGGTTTGCTAATATGGTGCCCCCGAGTTATACATCGGTCAAACAACCCCATCAACTATAGATCCAATAGATATATCAACCATAAACCGTAACCATAGTTACTATAGTTAAGCTGCTTATAAACCGACTTGGCTATCTGCATAGGGAGCCGCACCTTGCAGGGTGTTATACTAGTTACTAGTTGGTTTATTGGGGGTTCACAGAACCTACCAGCCAGCATAATGAGATGGGATAGGGATATTGTTCACGGCCCAAACAGGTTGGTCACCCAAACATTTCATGAACTTATATTAGGTCGGAACAGCTTGGAACCATCCTGTTTCCTATGAAACATATATATATATATTATTCCAATTTGTTCCATCATATCTATGGAATATGCATCTTTTGTCTCACCAGGAGATGGGATCAAGTTACAGACCAACACAGACTAGACCTTGGAATTGGGCAATACCGTAGTTTCAAACACACACACACACACATCACTTCTGACTGTTTACTGAATTGTCTTTGAAAAATGTTCAGGAAACACCAAGTACTTTTCCAGTATTTCAGCATAGTTTCCTGTAGATGTTTGTCTTGAGCAGGTACATCCATATAAATCCACATTTTCTTGATAGATTATTATCCTCATCATATTGCTTAAATCCAAATGTTTAGCTCTTAGCCTTTTGTTGGCAAAAAATGGCCAGGCAGTGTCCGGCGCTTCCTGCCCGGCATGTGCCACTCCCAAGGCATCCGGAAGTCCAATGGTGTCTGGTAAGGACAGATCGGGGTGAAACCACATATGACCGGGATCATCATAGCGAACTGGAAAATCACCATCTTTAATAGGTAAATCAACTATGAATGTGCCATTTTCAATAGCAAACTGTTATATAGTCATTACCAGAGGGTAGATCATCTAGGAGGTGTTTGATATGATGGGATGAAAATTCTTGCCTGTAATTTCTTACATAGGTATAGCTATGCCCATTGATCGATTATTGATGATTATCTCTCAACTAATGGTGATTTGTTCCATAGCTACGTTAGATAACCAGAGGGTATGTGGGTGAGTCTGTTATGCCGAAGGATTCTTTGAGGCTACCCGGTAGGGTTGTTATGGATGGCATCCAGGCCTTAGGGTATCTTGAGGCCTTTTTAGACATCACATGAGCCCTAAAAAAAAGTTTTTTCAATGAGGAAATCGATGTTTTGTTCTGTGAGTGGCTAGGATTTAAACAAATACTTGTAGATTTGACCCATCGAAATGATGATTTAAGCCACAGAAATGATCAAACATGGGCTGAATTGGTGATTTCATCAACTGGTGTTTCATGGGGATGGGAATTTACACATGTTGGGATCCAAAGCCGCCAAAGCCCCAGCTGTTTGTCAACGAGCAGTAGACATTAAATCATCACCAGTGTGTTGGATACCCGTTTTTTGTTGGTTATCTCGATTCTCTCCATGGTAGTTACCTTATGAGAATCACCCATGCGGACCCATATAGACCTGAACACTGGCCAACAAAAAGGCATTGCTCTGCTGGTTGCCGTTCGCTAAGATTTCCTCAACAGTTTTGTTGGTTGTAGACCCTGACCATACCGCCATATTAGTATCCAAGCTCAACAGGGTTATCAGGCCTGTTTCAACACATCTAGTTTGTATGTTTACGTCACCCCATTCGCTGATAACATTTGGCTACAAGGTTACAGCTGATAAGGCCCCATCACCGCTATGCATATGTTTATACCATTCATATCCATGTATCTATTAACATCATGCATCATATGTGTATATAGAACATACATGGAAACCTGATTTGACATTTGCTCTTTAGCATGATTAACCTTCCACTCTTTGGGTCCAAATCCGGAATTAGGGTCGTTCAGCTTCCAGATTTCCATATCCGGTAATTGGGTTATCATAGGCAACTTCTACACCATTGCACCAGAAACTGTGTTATGAATTACACGTCCCTACAACTGTTCAAGTCTATACTATATATATATATAGAATTAAATATATATATATATATATTATATTATAATTTAAAACTCATCTACGATATGGAATATTTACAGATATACATGTATAACATCACACACATAGATATATATATATATATACATATAATACACACATGGATGTATATATATATATATACACAGCACACATACATGTTTTTTGTTAATGCATCATGTCTATGCCACTGATCATTAAGCGCCACTGAATCATCGGCTCCATGGGTTCCAGGCGCTGACCACCTGCAATGGGCCCCAGCTGTTGACACCGCAGCGGGCCCAGCAGCGGCTGCATAGCAAGCTGGTCGCCGTCGCCACGCCGCCGCCTGTGGAAAGATCAGGTGCGGTTAACGCTGTGAGGTTGGTAGCCCCTGTTGATTGGTCTGGATAACCAAAATTGGGATTTAAGATGATTCAACCAGATTTAAGCTACAAACAATTGGGACTTAGGAAGTAAAACATGAGTGCACCTTCTAATGTTTGCTCATTGATGGATGATTAATGTGGTAAACCCAAGAACAAATCGTCCTCAAAATAGAGGTTTATGGCATTGGGTAACTGGAATGATGTAAAATGACCCCCAAATGGTTGGTTCATGGGAAGGATTATTATTGGGTTTACCACTTTGGAGTAAGACTCAATGGGGATTGAATGTAAAACCCATGGGAATAGAATGTTTAGGGTCCTTGGCCGCACCAAGTTGTAAGTTGATCTATATATTTTCACTGCGAAGCTGATGACAGCATTGTTTGAATTTTGAAACGTTACTATGTTCGCCAATTGTTGTTCATTAATTGTCATGAATTTCGGCTAACCAACTGGTTTGAACACAGCAATTTTCAGCATCCATGGCTTCGGCAGGCATCCTTTGCCTGGAACCGTGGGATGAACGTACTTCCTGCAGCAGGACACTTCGGGTGTGGTTGGGATGTCAGAATCAACTGGTTCAATATATCAATGCAGAAATATTTGTTCAGGATTTGGGTTTCGAATATTTCATTGGTGCACGGTTTTCTATGTCAGATCCATATACCTATGCGGCAAGATGTTTTCGTTGCTCTGTATTGTTTGTGCGTGGTCGGGTTAACCTGACGAGAACATCCCTCGGGAAGGCACTGGTGTCTGGGATAGTGGTTGAATCCACAATGACGGACGCATCTTTGCAGCTTGTTCGAGCCACACGTGACGTAGGGGCAAAAAGAGGGCCCAGTATGAATTTTGCCACCTTGACCAGGACATTCGATGGGAAACCTCTTCGTGCTGTGAAGCAGCTGCTTCACTGAGGGGCCACGTTTACTGAAGGGCCGCCTGCAAGGCCATTCAGCAGTTCCCGATCGTAGCTATGTTCAAAATTTCAGACAGCGATTGGACCCTCCCCGTGTGCTCAGCATTCTGTGGCATTGATCAGCATCAAACATTTGAATATGCCAATGGTGGCTGTGGCTGGTGCTGAAACTTAAACAGTAACAAAACACAAGCAAATTTCTGCTCCATTCCTTTCCGCAATGTTACATCAATTTCCATCTCGTGTTTGAGTTTGAGCCACCCCAAGTTTGCCTGGTTACATGGTTCTGCAAGGCTCCTGTCCGAGAAAGCCATGACACGTTGGACACGTTGGGAAGTGCAGCCGACTTAATCCCAAGATCTCTAAAAACTCTACTTGGGGGTACAGTTCCATTTATAAGTAGACATACAATCACATACGGGTGCTATATCATGTTGTATCATGCTATGTCCTATCTTTTGAGGTTTTAGAATCCCAATGAATCCCATGATTATTGAAAAGGTCATCCCAACAGCCCTCAATCGCTGCGGTGGTGCTGGTTCCATGGTTGATGTGTTTTGGTTCATCCTTTGGTTGGTGGATGTTGGTTTTGTATGGTTTTGTTGACTCCAAACTATATCCCTGGAATGATGACACTTGAAGCCAAGAAACAAAATGATGGCGTCTTGTTCTGAGAGTCATCAGCCATAACCTGCTATGACATGAGTTGCCATGGGTTCAGTCCCTGCTTTTTCGCAATTCGTTGCACGTTGGATGCACGGCGAGTGCGGAGTGCTAGCTTCAGGTGAGCAGCTGACAATACTTTCCCAACGAAGGTTACAATTGTCAGTAGCTCCTGGTTGGTTGCGGTAGGTCAATTGCTGTGTCTCGGCGAATTGAAATCTATGGCTGACTTATGGCCCTGAAAAAATGTGGCGTGTTTGGATAGCGGAACCCACCAACTCGATATAGTAACTTTAGCCCACCTGAATATGAGGCGGTATGAGCAATTGACAGGGTTACAACAGCACATAACTGTAATATTTTATGTAATTCAGAGGAAACCATGAAGACATAACCAACATCGGGGTTATCGCTGGATCAGTGGATCATCATGGCTGACTTGTCCATGGATCGATTTTTCCAGGCCATATGGGCATGAGCCTGACATGGATTTTATAAAAAGGGCCAAGTCTTTATGATTTGGGGCATGTTTGGGCCAGATATTGTGTACTAGACACTAGAATCCCATTGCCGAAGGACCCGAAGGAAGCAGAGATGTCGAGACTGATAAATGGCGGACCTGCTTGCAACAAATCTTCCATGACACGTGACTAGCTAGTGACTGCGCGCGCCCAAGGGGCGACTGTCCTGAGAGTGCGAAGCATTTCATGAAGTGTAAAGATGTTGAGATCTGAAAGTAAGTGAGAGCCTTCAGTAATCGCATTCTTTCTTCCATTAGTATGAATTAGTTTGAGAGTCAGAGAAGTGGTTATAGACCATGTATATAATGTGCACGTCTTGATTTATGGAAGTGCTGTCAGGCTGCTGATACAGTGTTTCTTAACATGGGGGCTATGGATGGGATGCCTTGACGGTTGTTCTAATTGCAGCAGGATGAGGGTTCTTTCAAGGGCTGATGGCAGGGACTTTGTGGGTATTATTTCTATTTCCGCAATTCTCGGCAGAACGGTTTTTGTTGTCAACATTGAGTGCCACATTGTTCCAATCGAAGATAGTTTTCTATGTCTCTTTCAAAGAAGAAGCGTTCAGTGTCTGAGATCTTAGCAGCCGCTCAATTAAAAATCAAAGATTTGAAGCATCGGACCTACAAGTATGTTTTTTGTGAATTAATAATAGGATATACTATACTTAAAAAACTTGTTGATGTTTATTTTAACGTTATGCTAACCATTCCTAACCTATGATAGATAGTGTTAAATGTATAGGTGATTTTGTGATAAGGTCATGGATGGTCACTACCGTCCCTATCCTTCACAATGCCGGTTGAGGGAAGCGCAAGTCGAAGCATAAAGCGCATGAGGTGAAGACAATCGTTGCGATTTGCAGCAACTCATAGGACACCAAAATGTACAGAAAACCGTTTGGTTTTTGGTGTGTGATTGCAGATTATGAGTGATTATGATTAACTATTGAATTATAGATAATCATAGATAATCATAGATAATCATAGACAATGATAGTCTTAGGATGTTTTTGTTTCTCCTTTATTATGTATATCTTTTTTGGACCTCATGTTTCAGGATATCAGGGATCCAATCGTTCACCGAGTGCGCCTGGGGATCATTTTGGGGTGCCAAAACAAGCTGCGGCGTCAGCCTCCAAGTGGGGCTTACAAGTTACAATTCGGGTACCGGACACACATATGTATATAGTATATATATATACATATATACATATACATATATATATACATATACATATATATATATACATGTGTATATATACATATATATGTGTATATATAAATACATATATATATATATATACAATATATATATATATATATGATAATATACAGTATACATACATTGACATATGTCATATATATATATCATAGATACACACTAATATGTGTTCAACCAATCTTGTTCATTCTTCCAGATGATGTTGTCCAAACCCAAGCTGCCTGTGGGGCTTGTGTGTTTGCCTGCATGAATGGGTGATTTTTATGAGTAAATCAGGTGGTAGCTGTTGGTACATATTCCACCCCATGGATGACATGAGAAGCTGATCAGCCGACAACTCTGTGGTTATTTGTAAAACCATGCCCTTGGGAAATTGGGAAGTTATCAACTCAAGCAATGCGAGGAGAGACGCCAAGTCCGTCAGTCACGAAATGTTAGTCGCAGCTGCTCATAGTAATGTCAATTATCATCCACTGGGTTTACAAAATCCATGATTTGCCCACAATTTGCTTCAAAACTAACCCCTGTGACTTTCTGCGCATGGTGACCATGGTGGCTATCCATTTGAACTATTTTGAACTCACCTTTTTTCCAAACATTATGAGCTTGCGACAATTCACCCAGGCTGCATCTCCAGCTGTAGCCACTTGAGGTGTAATTATATAGAGGTTTGCGTTGATGTTCCTCAGATGTTGGGTCCAACATGTCCATAGATCAACGGAGATTCGATATCGTTATATATTACTTTTTTTAGTTGGTACAGTAGATGTTCCCCCTTTTTTGGTGTTGTTTTGTTTTCCTCTCACAGATATCCTTGTTTCTTTCTTTTACTAGTTCCTAGTAGTTTGTTTTGTTACTGGACTTTCTTTCTTGGTGCTTAAGTCCCCAAGATTGCTAGTTCACCTCAACATTTCATGTTTGTTGTTGGTCACACCCTAATTGTCCCTGCGTACACATTGTTTATGCGGTGTGTTCACCGGTTTGTCGGGTTGTCTTGGGTGGCAAAATGCTACAGCATTTGGTGGAAACTGCGTTCCTGGTTTGCCCATAGATTTTGTCACACACACATAATCACATATAGATATATATATATATAAATGACTATATAACAAATTGCAACAACCTTGAGCCATTCGTATTTTGTTCCCATAAGGTGAAAATCTCCGTTTGGTGACATCAAAAGACTGTGTTTTGTTTATCGGCTAAGGTGCCTCTCGAGAAGTTGTCAGACCAAGAAGCCGCGAAGGTGCAGCTCTCGGGGAGATTTAGGCAAAATGCTGGTGTGGTGGTGTGGGATAGCCATGGGGATATTGGGGATAGCCATGGGTATACTATCTATTGGCATGTATATATATATAATTTACCACTAATTTGGTAAATGTTTGCTAAATCTGGATACATCTAATTTAGCAAAAATTACTTCATCCAGTGTCAATCCAATCGCCATCAATTTCAGGTGTTAAAAATTGTGAGAATTGTGTGTCCGTCCTTTTGCGACCGGAGATGCTCCAGATTTAGTCCCAAGGCTCGCCACAAATGGAGGCTCAAAGGAATGCACCAATATGTATGTATATAATACGCTTTATAATTACATTGTATTACTATAATATATATATAAGATTTGATTATACGTTTGTTGATTTCATTATATTACATTACAGTCCATTGTATATATTATTTTATTCACAATATTGTCTATGCGGTTCAAGTGTATTGCAGTATAATTGTATATCAACAAATGGTATATTGTATACTTGTTCATACACAGTTTTTGTTAAGTATGTTATGTTATGTACAGTAATATTATGTTTTGTAATATAATAATAAGTTGAATGATATTATATTATTGTATTAGTGTATTATTATATTATTATATTATTTTATTTTTTATATATTATTATATTATTTTATTAGTATATTATTCTGTTATTATGTTATTTTGTTATTATATTATTATATACTCATATATTATATTTTTTATATTATTATATTATTATATTATTTTATTATTATATTATTATATTATTATATTATTATATTATTATATTATTCTATTATTATATTATTATATCATTATATTATTCTGTTATTATGTTCTTATGTTGTTATATTATATTACTATATTCTTATATATTATATTTTTATATTATCATATTATTATATTATTATATTATTATATTATTATGTTATTATGTTATTATGTCATTATGTTATTTTACTTTTGTACTAATTATATTATATATATTATTATATTATTATATTTTTTTTTATATTATCATATTATACTATACTATTGCATTTTGTTAGGTCATATTTTTTCTATGGTATATCATATAATATATTTCAATATATTATAATCCGTCGCGTTATTTCATATCATATAATATCATATCATATCATATCAAAGCACGTCATATCATTGAAAACACATTATTTTCCAAATCCCAATGTTTCCTGCTAAAATAATATCATTCATATCATATCATATAATATTATACAGGAATAGTATCATATCATAGCATATCATAGCATATCATATCATAGCATATCATATCATAGCATATCATAGCATATCATAACATATCACATAATATGTTATATCATATCATGATTCATATACATAGAAAAAGGTGCCTTACCAAATTCCAGGCCTTCCCGTCTTTTGTTGCGGGGCAGGTGTTCGTGTCGATGCTCCTCCGCCGTGGCCAAGATCGATTGTTGAACGGCCTCTCCAAGGAGCAGGTGACCGGGGACCGGTGATGACATGGGAACTTGTTGTGGGAATTTGTGATGGGAAATATTCAGGATATATGAGAATATCATGGACATATGGGATTGTTTGATTTTAACTGAAACAACAGGATAGAGGAGTGATTGAAATAATTATATTAGGAACATAATGACATAATGGGATAAATTGTGTGTTATAATCATCATGACTGGGATAAACAATGGGATAGTGACCATCATAACTGAAAAATATTGGTCATATATTTGGGGGATTCAATTATATTGTCAGCTATATGTGTATTAAGGGATATATGAAGGATGACAAAGGGGAGTTTGATTATTACCAGGTATTACCTTGTTACTGTTATGGGTTGATCTATGGACATCATGAGGATTTTGCCATCTAAAATCGGGATATCACGGGGATATAATAGATATAAGTAGTAGGCACCACTGGTTTAATTTTCAAAACACCACACAACGTATCATAGGAATGTTACCATCTAAACTGGGGATATCAGAGGAATATAACGTGATAAATTGCAATTCACTGTGAATTTGTCTTTTTGGAGAAGATTGGCCAGCCATACCCAGATCTGTAAAGAAATGGGTTGTTTCTCGCGTTTCATCCAATGATATATTTGCTTTAGTGAATACGTTTGAAGGTCAGAGTACATGGCACTTTCAACTTCTTTGAATTTTATGAGTTATGAGTTATTTCACGCTTCCTACAGTTGTTCTAGAATCGGACTCTTTGTCGTTGTTTTTGGATTTCCGAAACGCACAAAAAACACACACTCGGATGGACTCACCATCCAAGCTCTCAATTGTACGGCGGAGATCAAACAAAATCCAGTGAGGGCAGTTGTTTGACAATTTCATTTGGGGTAGTATAATAACCCCGTGCATTGCATTTTAGCTTGACTTGCACTTTAACACTGCCAATACGTTGCCGGCCCAGAAAACGATAAGAGGAAAAAAAACGATAACGATGCTCATATAATATATATATATATGTATTTATTTATTTATAATATATAATAACATATATTATACATACATGATATGAGTTACGGTCAAAACTCGATCTGGTATATTACTTTTGTAAGGAGAGTTCTCGGGTGTCAGGAACTTGCACAAAACACTATGTATCTATAGGTTCCCCCCAAAAGCGATACCTGCAATTGAGAATAAACGTTGGCAGCTCCATGGGATTGGACCAACTTGCTGAGTCTCATGTGTTTTGTTGCCCGCAGTCGTTTGCATGGACTACGAAAATGAGAACGTGCAGAGGGGACCAAAACGATAACGAAACGATAACGAAACGATAACGAAAACGATAAGGAATTGTAGCAAAAAACATGCCGTGTGAGCAACTACCCATTTGACAGGTTTCACGAGGCTTTTTGAAAACAGAAATGTGTGGCATGGTAGTCTTGTTTAGCTTTTCCTCTTTACCGGCTTTGCCTCACCTTGGCTTCTGCCATGTCTTTACCACCCAAGACTGTCTATGCCTTGCTGCAGCAAGTTTTGAAAGATCCTGAAATCGGACCTGGTGCAATTTCAGAAGCAAAAAAGCAATGTCCCGGACTCCTTGCCCTAATCTCACAGACCAAAAAAAGAGTTGCAGAAAACTAGTCAAGTGCTGAGATGCTTCACGATTATGATCCATGTCGAAGATTGCACACAGGACAATATGTTTTGATCTTCCACAAACAATTCTTTCACACCTATGGAAGCCTGGTAAATTCACACTTCTTGTCTACAGGGAGCTCACCACCTGAGAAAACGATAAGAGGAAAAAAAACGATAACGCGATTTTGGGTAATTTAAAAAGATACGGGGTTTTTATACAACCCCATTTGAGAACAGTCTACTGATGCTGATGTTATACTGTTCTAAATTGATGCATGTTAATATGTTGATATATTGTGTTTCTTATGGGTGTTGATATGTTTTGTCCATGTTGATATTAATGTTGAACTTGGTCAATCAAACATGTTTACTGTATGTTTGTTGGCACCTGTAATCGGCTCTCGACGTATCTCAGGCAGTAGAACTATTGCAAGAAGAGAAGTTGCTGCGAAACTGCAGAGGACAACTCACCGAGGCACGTGACACGCGGCAACACGCGGGCAACACGCGGGTGTTGAGTCAAGGATGAGGGATTTATCAATATGATTACACATAATCCATGTCATGTATACTCATATGTATATTTATTTATCTATGTCATCTATGTGTTTGTTTTTTTTTGTGTGCACACATGTTTAAACATACTGTACGATGTGAATGCACGTGTGTATATATGATTATATAAACAGAGAGTTCAATTGAAACCAAGAAAGATGCAGACAGCAGCCAAGAATAGCACAGATCTGCAGAATTCATGGTGAAACTGTTGGATATTTTTCTGAAAGAAACATCTGACCGTTCAAGGGCCGTTCATTGCGGTGTGGCCGCAAAGATTTGGGTGGATTGCGACGGATGAGATTAGCCAAGACAGACAGAATGCTTCACGGAAACCATGAAGGCACTGAAACCTGAACGCATACTATATAAATCTATATAATATATATAGCATAGTGAGATACAAATAGATCTTATTCTTGTTCATTTTTAATGAAATTCTTTGATGCAATTTCAAATCGTCCCATATTCGTGATGTTTTAAGCACATCAACGAATTCCCGGTTGATTCATGGATGAAGATCTCCATCAGCCGGTCAATGCCAGGTGTTGAGTGTGGTCGACGAAGTGATCTCTGCTCAGATTCCGCTCTTTGAGAGGCAGGTTAGCAACCACTGGCAGGGCCAGGGAAATCCAGGTTCAGTGTTGGATGAAGACTTCATGACTTCATGACTCGGGGTTCCCAAAATTGATGGCATTCAATATTTGGATGAGAGAGAGATATATATATATATATATAGTAAATAAGGACCTTAGATGTAAGATGCTTACATGGATTTATCTTGATTTTATCATCTACTTTCAGCTGTTTCTGCAAGTGAATAAGGACCTTAAGTGTAGGATGGTTACATGGATTTATCTTGATGTTCTCATCTATTTTGAGCTGTTTCTGCAAGCAAATGTGCACCTTAGGTGTAGGATGGTTACATGCATTTCTCTTGATGTTCTCATCTTTTTTGAGATGTTTCTGCAAGTAAATATGGACCTTAGGTGTAGGATGGTTACATACATTTCTCTTGATTTTATCTTCTATGTTTTTTTTGAGCTGTTTCTGCAAGTAAATATGGACCTATGGCATATGATGATTACATGATTTTTACACCTGTGCTGAATTAATTTCTCATTGGCAGGAGGCAAATTTGAAGACCTCCAACATCTATTTTTACATTTATTGAATTTCAAGATTGTTTCAATAATTTGCAAGGAATAATATACCTTCTATAAATCTATATTACATGTGTAAATGATGAAAAAAGTGTAGAATTCATTGAAAATAACAGGCAATTGAGGCCCTCTAGGGATACAGATTGCAATTATGATTTTGTGCAATTCTGCAGCTATTTGCAGACCTCCACACTATTGTTCTTGCATTTTTCCATGTTCTTACATTTGTTTCCGTAAAATGCAAATTGCAATATTGGACGCCCCCCCTGGAAAATAGTATAAAGTCCGTAAAACGTGGGGGTACATATTGCAATCTACGAACCTATCAAAATGCAATCTTGCAATAAAGACGATGAAAAAACAATGTAAGCATACATTTTCATACGTCCCCCCCCCCCAAAACAACGTCTTATTGCAAGCTTGCATTTTGAGCGTCCCCCCACCTTAAAAGGGTGGTGATTATATAGTATTATATGATTCAGATTATAATATATAACAATAATTGTATTAATAGCCTCAATCATAATATGCAATATAATATAAATCATATGTATTGTATACAATCATATATTATATCTATAATACGTGTATCTGATTTACTATATATACAAATAATGTTTCTATCACTGGAACATCAGCATTCCATCACAGTCACAGGTTGGATCCCAGAGAATGTGTGCCACAGTTAGATTATAATATAGTTTGATCGGTGAGTGATAACAAAAATGATTATGAAAAAAATGATGTTACAATAATATGTTAGATTATATCGAGTTATGATTATAGTAATATATGATATTACAATCATAACTCCAGTTGAGTTCGGGAAATTTCATTGTGAGACTGTGATTTGTCACCCCGGAGTCACCCCTTGGTACCAGATGAGGCCACCCTGAAGATCACCACCTGCGATCAGCGTTGCAAGATCCGCAAGCGGAGGCACCAAGGGAGGATGAAGCCACCATGCCAAGGGAGTCTACTGAGCATCAATATGGGACTTGATGACCAAATGTGATGTCGTTCTCCATGGTTTTTGTGAATATATATATATACATATACATATATGTTTGATATGAAATAACAGTTTCCAGCGAGAACTGATCTAGTTGGCGGTGTCTACCTTTCTTATGTTCAACCAGATCATTGTCCGCACCAAGATTTTTTCAGGTGTAAAGGGTGCATTGAAACCATCAACTCGTTTGGAACATGGCGGATGCCTTCTATGATGATCCCTCGATTTTGTTAATAGTCCATCAGGATCCATTAGGATTCCCTCGGGTTAGGGGCATCTGACGCATCTGACCTTTTAAGCTGGGTCAAACTGATGTGTCTTTTCTTTCCTGAGTAAGACACCCATATAACCCTGGATACAGCACAAGTGCAAGTATTCTTGGATGGAGACTGAATCATGTATCGGATTGAAGAATATGATATTTTGCACTCAGGAAATCTCAGGAAGTGTTCCATGGGGTGCCCCCACTGTTGGGTAGGTTAACCTGTTGCCTGACGGGTGTCCAACATCCCGTATTTTTACTTTGTCCTTAAAAACAGAATGACCGGTTGGTGGTTTGGAATATTTCCCCACCTGCCAGGTGAGGGTTGTTAGATTTTATGTCAGTTGCCTCCTCCTCCTCCTCCTGCTCCTCCTGCTCCTCCTCCTCCTCCTGCTCCTCCTCCTCCTCCGCCTCCTCCTGCCTCGTCCTCCTCCTCCTCGTCCTCCTTGTCATCCTTGTCGTCCTTGTCGTCCTCGTCGTCCTCGTCGTCCTTGCTCAACTGCGACCCGCGATCCACAGTGTTCTCTTCCGGACCTCAACCACGACCACCCACGCCCAGTGTTCCCTGCCGGACCTCAACCACGACCATCCACGCCCAGTGTTCCCTGCCGGACCTCAACCACGACCATCCGCGCCCAGTGTCCCCTGCCGGACCTCAACCACGACCATTCCGCGCCCAGTGTTCCCTGCCGGACCTCAACCGCGACCATCCGCGCCCAGTGTTCCCTGCCGGACCTCAACCACGACCATCCACGCCCAGTGTTCCCTGCCGGACCTCAACCGCGAGTATCCACGCCAAGTGTTCCCTGCCGAACCTCATGTAGGAAGATATGGGACAAAGAATGTGCAGAAGAAAGTTAGAAAGAATGTCAGAAAGAATGTCAGAAGATATGCCAGAATATATGCCAGATAGAATGCCAAATAGAATGCCAGATAGAATGCCAGATAGAATGCCAGAAGATATGTCAGAATATATGCCAGAAGATATGCCAGATAGAATGCCAGATAATATGCCAGAAGATATGCCAGATAGAATGCCAGATAGAATGCCAGAAGAATTGCCAGATAGAATGCCAGAAAATATGCCAGAAGATATGCCAGATAGATATGTCAGAAGATATGCCAGAAGATATGCCAGAAGATATGTCAGAATATATGCCAGAAGATATGTCAGATAGAATGCCAGAAGATATGTCAGAATATATGCCAGAAGATATGCCAGATAGAATGCCAGATTGAATGCCAGAAGATATGCCAGATAGAATGCCAGATTGAATGCCAGAAGATATGTCAGATAGAATGCCAGAAGATATGCCAGATAGAATGCCAGAAGATTTGCCAGATAGAATGCCAGAAGATATGTCAGAAGATATGCCAGAAGATATGCCAGATAGAATGCCAAATAGAATGTCAGAAGATATGTCAGATAGAATGCCAGAAGATTTGCCAGTAAGAAAATGTATAAATGTCATGGTGGGGATCACACGAAGTAAAGTAATTTTGATTTTCCATTTCATATATGGGATGTCATCCTTCCCATTGACGAACTCATATTTTTCAGGATGGTTAGTCAACCACCACCATCCAGATTATTATTATTATTATTAACAATCATTAACCATATATTATTAACCATATACTAACCCATATTTTGAGTTAACATAGTGTTTGATGATCCAAACCAAACCAATGTCATTAGTGTTTGATGTGGGCTTGGCTCAAGCACCCATCCTTTTTCATTCCTGGCTTGTTCCCGACGAAGTTGTGGAAGCTCGTCTCCCGAGTGGCCCAGGTTGTTTCACTTTAACTGGGGTCATTTGAGCAATGAAAAATACTCTGGTCATCCCGGGTTTATTGGTTAATAATGGTTAATAAAGGGAGTTATACACGCATATTGGAGATTGTGATACTCCATAGTGGGGAAACCTACTGTACTAGTATCATTTGGTGTTGATGTGTGTTGTGTCTAGCCTGCGAATAGGTCTCTATTCTTTCAATCTACCGTTGGGAAGCATGGGAGTTCAAATGTATCTTTCATCAAACATGACCCAAACATACCCTCTGGTAATTTAACATAGCCATTGAAAATGGCCATAGAAATAGTTGATTTACCCATTAAAACTTGTGATTTTCCATAGTTTTTTGTATGTTTACCAGAGGGTATCCAAACCTTGCCTTGGTTGTGTAAATGAAGACGAAATAGGTGGTTTTCAAGTGTGGACCCGGACCCAAGATCCTGAGGTTAGTCGTCACAGCGCAATTGGTTTGTCGCAAATGTTTGTCAAGGGCGGATCTTGTTTACTTAAATCCTCCAAGTACCTGTAGAAAAATATTGGTAATAATGGAAATTTCAGGATCCTAAAATGGAGGTACGTAAACGTACCATATTTCAGGCCATATTTTCTGGAGATATTCCCATTGACATAGCCCTTACCAGAGCGTAATACTATAAACATATCCACTATGACTTGGGACATCGCGAACTAAGGAACTGCCAGGAGTGTGTTCCAAAATAAACCCAGCTGAGTTTGTCCGAAAATGAGAGATACAGTACCCCAAAAAAGTGCATTTTGATTTTCGAAAATGATGATCAACTGAGAATTATACATTTGATCTTGGGGTACCCTGTTTTGAGACAAACCCATTTGATTTGTTTCTAGACAGATGATCTCCAAGTAAAACGCCTGCGGTCTTTGCCAGTGTCGCCTGCTGCATGCGCAAAGCGCGCCAAGGAGACAACATATTCTGACTCAAGATGGGGCAACTTGGCCAGGAATATGTTACCTGAGTTTGACTCCAATGGGAAATCAAGTTACACAACTTCAGCAATTGTCTCTTCAAATGGGGGTCAAACCGATTCAAAACCTATGATTCAGATCACTATCCAGATGGGTATTGATAGGACATAGGTTTTATTGTCCCATATTCAATGGCTTTATTGTCCCATATTTTGGGGAATAAACATCCATCATCCAGCTATTTTGAGGTCCCTAGGGCCTAACGGTGCCAGGCCTTTGACTTCCGGTCAGCTATGCAGCCACCAAGGCTCAAATTTTGCTGGGGCATCAAGAGGACAGCGATTCGCTGCCATGTGGCCAGTAACATCTCCCAGCTGTCAGTGGAATGTCTGTGAAGTAAGATCAAAGAGGATCATTTGGCCAATCGCGACTCAACGCTTTAAGGCACAAAAACATATCAATATGTATATAAGTCAGCGTACATAGTGATCATTATCAATGATCTCACTATGTTCCATCCTTTTTCATCATTGCTGCTTGCATCCCACTAGGGGGATTGGTCACATGCGTTTGATATCTTGTCATTACCGTTTCTTGTCCCATTATGCTTAGAAAAAGCTCTACAAGACTCATACCATCAGTCTCAAATATGTTATGAGCATAACATGCTATGTTGTACAGATACAGCATTACAAAATACAGGTGACATGTGTATATGCATATAATATGTATATAACAATATGTACTTGAACATGTGCAAAACTACGTGATTCAAGTTGTGTGTAATTGTACCACATATATGAAAGGAGGGCCATTTATTTAGGGATTTTTTTTTTAGTTTAGGGATTTTTTTTTGGATTTCTTCCTGCTTACTCTATTGCCTCCTGCAGTGCTTCTCGGCTTCTTTGCTTCTATTCCTTTTTTTGTTTTTTTTGCTTTTCTTTGTTTTTTTGCTTTTTTGCTTCCCTTGCTTTTCTTTGCTTTTTTGCTTTTTTGCTTTTCTCGCTTTTCTGCTTTTCTTTGCTTTTTTGCTTTTCTTGCTTTTCTTTGCTTTTTTGCTTTTTTGCTTTCCTTGCTTTTCTTTGCTTTTTTGCTTTTCTCGCTTTTCTGCGTTTCTTTGCTTTTTTGCTTTTCTTGCTTTTCTTTGCTTTTTTGCTTTTTTGCTTTTCTTTGCTTTTTTGCTTTTCCATGAGGTGTGGAGCAACATCTTCTATCCATCTATATCCATCTATATCCATCTATATCCATCTATATCTATCTATATCTATCTATATCTACGTATCTATATCTATCTATGTCTATCTATATCTGTATCTATATCTACATCTATGGCTGTATCTATATATCTATATACCTATATATATATATCATATATCTATATAATTATCTATATATCTATATATCTATATATATATATATCTACATATATATATATATATATCTATATATCTATATATATCTCTATATATCTCTATATATATCTATATATTTCTATATATCTCTATATATATCTATATCTAGATATCTATATACATATATGTCTATCTATCTATATATCTATCTACCTACCTATCTATCTATCTATCTATCTATCTAATTATCTATCTATCTATCTATCTATCTATCTATCTATCTATCTATCTATCTATCTATCTATCTATCTATCTATCTATCTATCTATCTATCTATCTATCTATCTATCTATCTATCTATCTATACATATCTATCTATATATCTATATATCTATATCTCTCTCTATATATATACTATATATCTATATATATCTATATATATATATATATCTATATATCTATATCTCTCTCTCTATATATATATATTTATATACCACCATATATCTATATATCTGTATATATCTATCTATATTTCTATATGTATATATACATATATCTTTATATCTATATATCTTTAAACATATATATCTATTTATCTATATATCTATATCTATATATATATCTGTATATATATATATCTACCTAAAAGGTTTGCATTATCATGCGGATGATATTCAAACCCCAAGCCAACCCTGAACCAAACCTTATATAAATAGATCTTAAACCAACTCGATGATAACATCAAATGAAACTATTGTGCATCGTTATGCCTTAACCTACATTCCACATGTTTCCAAGGTGCATGTCGTGTAGTATATACACCTTGAGTATCACATTCAACCTAGCACCTTGCATGTGAAAATAGGTGTTTCCAATCTGCTTTGGGGGGGAGGCGCTGCGCCCTCCCCCCAATCCCCCCCTCCCGTTTTTTTTAATTTAAATTCAAGCTTGCACACATTTCAATACACTACTTTGGTTAGAATATATATATATATACATTGTATATATATATATATTGTATATATATATATTGTATATATATATATATATTGTATATATATATATATTGTATATATATATATTGTATATATATATATATTTATATATTGTATATATATATATTGTATATATATATATATTGTATATATATATATATTGTATATATATAACAACACTAACAACACTAACAACACTAACACTAGCAACACTAACAACACTAACAACACTAACGGTAACAACAACAACAACACCAACAACAACACCACCAACACCAACACCAACAACAGTAACAGTAACAACAAACAACTGTTGGAATGTCAGCCTTCAGCTCCAAAATCCTGCAAGTACTGTGAGGAATGTAGCTGTAAAATGTTGCACATACGGTGGAAATGCAGATTCCAGCTCAAAAATGCTGCAAAGAGCATGGAAAATGGACAGGACATGCTGCAAACTGTTGCAAATACCGTGGAAAATACAATGGAAAATGAGAGGTTCGAACTCAAAACCGTTGCACATACCGTGGAAATGGCAGTTTCCAGCTCCAAAATGCTGCAAATAGCATGGAAAATGGTGAGAACCGGAAATCCAAAAAAAAAACAAACTAAAAAAAACAAATCCCCAAACAATTTCCTACCCTATATGAAATGCATACATACATGTAATACATACATACATGTAATACATACATACATACATGCATGCATGCATGCATGCATGCATGCATATACAAATACATAGATAAATGGATAGATAGATATATAGACAGAAATATAGATACAAAGGTCAGATAGATAGATTAGATAGATAGATAGATAGACATAAATATAGATAAATAGGTTAGATAGATAGATTGGATAAATAGGTTAGATTAGATAGATAGATAGATAGATCGATAGATAGAAATATAGATAGATAGATCAATAAATAGATAGATAGATAAATAGATAGATAGATAGATCGATCGATAGATAGATAGATAAATAGACAGACAGATAGATAGATAGATAGATATATAGATAGATAGATAAATAGATAGATAGATAGATAAATAAATAAATAGATAGATAGATTAATAGATAGATAGATAAATAGATAGATAGATAGATAGATAGATAGATAGAGATAAAGAGATAGATAGATAGATAGATAGATCGATAAATAAATAGATAGAGAGAGATATAGATAGATAGATAGATAGATAGATCGATCGATAGATAGATAGATAGATCGATCGATAGATGGATAGATAGATAGATAAATGGATAGATAGATAGAAAGAAACATACATGGATTAAATGCCATTACATTTCATTACAATAAATTACGTTAAATTACGTTAAATTACGTTGAA
The DNA here is from genome assembly GCA_947184155.2 of Cladocopium goreaui. NCBI lineage: Eukaryota > Dinophyceae > Suessiales > Symbiodiniaceae > Cladocopium > Cladocopium goreaui. Next base: position 4,848 of record CAMXCT020003153.1, on the reverse strand, counting down.
TTACATTAACTTGTGTTAAACTACATTATTTTACATTAAGTTACATTAAATTACATTACACACCATTACATGCATTACATGCACTACATAAATACATGCATGCATGCATGAATGCACGCATCCATGCATCCACGCAGGCATGCAATCCATGCATACGTGCATACTTGCAGACATGCAGATATACATGCACGCATGCTTACATACAGACAGACAGACATACAGACAGACCGACATACAGCCAAAAAGACACACACATACATACATACATACATACAAACAAACAAACAAACAAGAACGATGCGAACAAAGACACAAACAAAAACACAAACAAAGACACGACCAAAGACACAAAGACACAAACAAACGAACGTACGCATATCCATCCATCCATGCATGCATCCATCCATATGTACATAGGCATACTATACATACACATACATATACCTTTACATATACATATAGATATACATACACATATACATATGCATATATATATACACATACGTATACAGATACCATAAACCATATACCATATACCATGTACAATATATATATATATATGTAACAATATAAATATATACATATATATATGTGTATATAATTATATTTACATATATATATATATATATGTATATTTATATTATATTTGTTTATATATATATTGTACATGGTATATATATATATATATATTGTACATGGTATATATATATATATATTGTACATGGTATATGTATACATATACCATATACCATGTACCATATACCATGTACCATATGCATATGTATTCATGTACATATACATTCATGTTTTTTTTACAATCATAGTTTCCATGTGTAATGTTGGATTTCATTTACATCTACATATTATAGATGTATATACACAACATACACATTAGAAATGCATGATAGATATATATATATATATATATCCATGTATCATATAGCATAACCATATACCATATACATACACATATATATATATTTATTTATTTATAATTCCCCGGTGAGGTTGTTTCACTGGACCGCTGTTTTGTTGCCTTCAGGACCGTCATGGGATACTCTGAAGAAGAGGTCAAGTCCCTCCGAATCATCGACCTGAAGGTGGGGGGCCTTGATGACCAAACATGGCCATCGAAGATCCATGATGACCCATGAAGATCCACTTTAAAACAAAATGGTGAATTAACCATTGGTATTCAAGAACCTTTGGTAGTGTTATATACTTATAAATATATATATATATAGATGCCCTCTGGTAAACGTTCACATAACTATGGAACATCACCATTGTTCATGGGTAAATCAACGAACTAAATGGGCAATGTTCAATAGCTATGTTAGTTTACTGGAAGATAATCAGAAATGGTCATCGAAGATCCTATAAAACAAATGGTTAATCATTGGTATTGACATGTACGTCATGGGGAAACGTCCGGGAGGAACAGGAAGTGTGATTTTTTTGGCATGGATAATTAATGAAGGCGTATTTAATGTGAGGGGCACTACACCAAAGTCATTGAGCATCCAGTTTTGAGGCGATTTTTTACAACAATTCCACACGTCGCTAGTTTGGAGATTGGTTTGCGCTGTGAAAAAAACGGTTGTTTGCGTCCCAACGAATCTGATTATGATCCCCATTATTTTCACAAAAATATTGGGGCAATCTATTGCCAATAGACAGGTGGTGCCTTCCTAGGTGACTGGTCAGCGTTTGTGGGTGTTCACTTGTTCACCCATAACTATTTTGTTAATTATGACCTCAGGTGTTGGTATTGTTTGGTTGGTTGGAGCATGTTGCACCAATATTTTGTTGGTCAAATGCCTGTAATTGTGTTATCCTATATTGTTTGTTAATGTTTGTTAAGTCCTTACATGTATACAATGAATGGGTCAAAATGTCAAATGAACCATTCTTGGTTGCTGGACTTCCCCAGGGATGTTTTCGGTTGGTCAAATTTGGCGCGTTCCTCCCGGGCAAACCCCATGTCCAGGCAGTGTTCGCTGAGTTTGTGGGCACGACGTTGCTGATCACCATAGGATGTGGTCCCTTGGATCCTAGGAATTCTGGGAAGCTGGGGATTTAGATGGATTTAGAATGATTAAATCTGGTTGGTGGTTTGGAGCATTTTTTATTTTATTGTTTCCATATATTGGGAATTATGATCCCAACTGACTTTCATATTTTTCAGAGGGGTTGAAACCACCAACCAGAAATTACATGTCCTTACATTTCATAGATTTATTTAGCTCTGGTGGTTTGATGAAAATTTGACGTTTTAAGAGATGATTTGTTTACAACACATCTTGGGACTTACATGTTCGTTACGTTTTTTTACATCAATAGCCTGGAGATGTTGGAATTTAAAACGTATAAGCAAAACTGTGATATATATATATATATATATGTTACCCTCCAAGACCTACATTTTGTGTATTGGATATGTCCTTGAACACCTTGTCTTCCTTCTTTTCTTCCTAAGTTTTAGATTCCAAAATGTTAAGATAATACACTGTAAATACGACTAAATTTGCTAGAAATGTAGGTCTTGGTGGGGTACCATATATATATATATATTGTGTCTGGCCCATTGTCTGTAACAGCTTTCACAAGCTAGAGCACGATTTTTGCACGGAGGAGAACACCAAAGAGCACGATCTAGAGCACGATTTGTGCACGGAGGGGAGCACCAAAACAGCACGATTTTGCACGGAGGGGAGAACAATTTTCACGGAGCCCACACCAAAAAGCACGATTTAGAGCACGGTTTTTGCACGGAGGAAAACACCAAAGAGCACGATCCAGAGCACGATTTTTGCACGGAGGGGAGCACCAAAACAGCACGATTTTTGCACGGAGGGGAGCACCAAAGAGCACGATCTAGAGCACGATTTTTGCACGAAAGAAAATGGGAAAAATGCCTGAAATTTCTTGTGCTCCTTTTGAAGAGGTTTTCATAGAAAAACCATTTTCCGACTGTTACAGAGGTTTGGCTACACCCAATATATATATATCAGTGATATTTAACGTGATTATTTTCTTAACACTTGATATAGCCAACGTCTTGAGTCTTTATGGATCAGTCTGGATAAGCCTCCGCGGGGATTGGATGCCCGGGGATGCCTCAAAATGACCATCGCTTGAAGTGGTAAAATAATGGCAGCGCCTGAAAAGGATCGAATCTTTGTAGACAAAATGTAAGACACCTATGTTTGGGATTGGAAGGACCAAGAATTCTAGACAGTTATTGTCAGGTTGCCATGTTAAACCTTGAATTAACATGTTTTGATCACATGATATCTGGTTGGTGCTTTGGAACATGAATTTTATGACTTTCCATATATTGGGAATAATGATCCCAACTGACGAAGTCATATTTTTAAGAGGGGGAGGTCAACCACCAACCAGATATGTTAAGATTTTTTCCGCCACCTGTGTGAGGGTCTCTGGATCCTCACCTCATGGCCGCGAGCTGAAGCTCCCAGCTGGTCGACACTGTGGGCACGCCCCCGATTATATGCCAAATGTCAGAATAGATGCCAGAAAGAAATAGAAATAATTACGGATAGAATGCCAGAGTATATTCCAGGAACACATATATATATATGTGTTATTATATATACGTATATTTAATTATATATATATATGCTTCCAGATTAGACGTCAAGAACTTTGTCAGAATAGTCTGCCAGGGTGGGGATCACTCGAAGTAAGGTAATTTGAAAGCAAATAGCAATGCTTTCAATATAGATTTTTTTTGAAACAATCTTCAAACTTATCATCAGCATGAAGTAATCTTATTGGATGTTTTTGTTAGTGCTAAAATTCTCAAGAAGCATAACAGAAACAACTAAGCATTGTTTGTTTGCTCATCAAACAAGTTCCCATAATATGAAGCAAGAAGGTCTACACTTCGCCAGCCGTTCGTGATCATCCAATATAGTGGTCCTGGCAGGGTAAAAGAGGTATGTCTGAAACGATAGGGGTCCCCAATTCGATCGTCAATCAGTGTATTTCCACCTGAACTTGTTGTTTTGATGGGTATAGCCTAAGACAAACAAGGTTTGCATCCCAGCATCCTCTTTTTTTTGTGGGGGGTGGTAGTACCAGGATGAATTGCCTAGGGGGGTGGGATACCACGTGACCTACTTCAGAAATCACCCAAGAATGTTTGACACAAGAAGGGAATGTTCATCGGAGCCAGATCCCAGCAATTGATGCAGGGCTTAATTACCACTTTGCTGGGGTAATCCCATTTTCATGGTAAGAAACCAGGAGGTTTCATGCTTCCCTACATGTTTTTTCCCACCGGCATCGGAGCACTATCTATCGCCAGGGGTGGCATGCGCACACGGTCCCAGTGATGGACAGACCCGGCTTCTGGTGGCGATGGCTTTCGGAGTTGGCGTCATGGCCCTTTGGCGCAGGTCGTTGGTTGGATCTCATGGGGAAAGCTTGGCAGTTCAAACCAACAGTGGTTGGTGGTTTGGAACATTTTTACCCTCTGGTAATTTAACATAGCTATAGAAAATCACAATTTTTTTAATAGGTAAACAATCCATAAATGGGAAACATATCATAACTGGTTGGTGGTTTGGAACCATGGAATTGTATGACTTTCCATTCAGTTGGGAATGTCATCATCCCAACGGACGAACTCATATTTTTCAGAGGGGTAGGCATACCACCAACCAGAACAGTGTTGATAGCGTTGAGGATTTGATGAGGATAATTAATGATATGGGGTGATATGGGAATATATTAGTGATGTGTAATGAAAATGAATGAAGTATAATATGAGATGTGGGTCTGAAAAAATGGGAGAGACGTCAAAATGGCAATATGATTTTT
>CAMXCT020003152.1:5316-70316 GCA_947184155.2 Cladocopium goreaui | reverse complement strand
GGAAATTCAGGTGCCTCCAAGATCTTCAGACTCCACTCTCAGCTGATTTCTCCCAAGCCGAATTGAGCCGAGCAGCGGGAAGCCGCTGATGGGTCCCATGTGAAATAGGGAGAGACGGGGGAGAGCAATTGTGGATTGGAAAGGCCATCTCCACATGCAAAAATGAAAAGTTGACCTACAATTTGTTTGAATAAAAGATCTCCCCATACTCAGCTGATCTGCTGGCCTTTGAGTCATCAGCTCTCTTGTACTTCTCCAAGGTCAGCTCATCCTGCACAAGGCCCTGCTGAAATGGTAGCGTGACTACCTCTTGGCGCAGTCATAGTTCGATTCAAAATGGTGCAAAAAAGTCTGTAAATATTTACGTGTGTATGTGTCTACATATGTATGTATATATTTTTTTATATTTATTGATATGTATGAGTGTGTGTGTGTACATAATGTAAATAATGTACATATAGATAGACAGATAAATAGATAGATAGATAGATAGATAGATTGATTGGTTGATTGATAGATAGATAGATAGATAGATAGACAGATAGATAGATAGGATAGATAGGATAGATAGGATAGATAGATAGATAGGATAGATAGGATAGATAGGATAGATAGGATAGATAGGATAGATAGGATAGATAGGATAGATAGGATAGATAGGATAGATAGGATAGATAGGATAGATAGATAGATATAGATAGATAGATAGATAGGATAGATAGGATAGATAGAAAATAGATAGGATAGATAGGATAGATAGGATAGATAGGATAGATAGGATAGATAGGATAGATAGGAGATAGGACAGATAGGATAGATAGGATAGATAGGATAGATAGGATAGATAGGATAGATAGGATAGATTAGGATAGATAGATAGGATAGACAGGATAGATAGGATAGATAGGATAGATAGGATAGATAGGATAGATAGGATACAGGATAGATAGGATAGATAGGATAGATAGGATAGATAGGATAGATAGGATAGATAGGATAGATAGGATAGATAGGATAGGTAGGATAGATAGGATAGATAGGATAGATAGGATAGATAGGATAGATAGGATAGATAGGATAGATAGGATAGATAGGATAGATAGGATAGATAGGATGGATAGGATAGATAGGATGGATAGGATAGATAGGATAGATAGGATAGATAGGATAGATAGGATAGATAGGATAGATAGGATAGATAGGATAGATAGGATAGATAGGATAGATAGGATAGATAGGATAGATAGGATAGATAGGATAGATAGGATAGATAGGAGAGATAGGAGAGATAGGAGAGATAGGATAGATAGGATAGATAGGATAGATAGGATAGATAGGATAGATAGGATAGATAGGATAGATAGGATAGATAGGATAGATAGGATAGATAGGATAGATAGGATAGATAGGATAGATCGGATAGATCGGATAGATCGGATAGATCGGATAGATCGGATAGATCGGATAGATCGGATAGATCGGATAGATCGGATAGATCATATAGATAGGATAGATAGGATAGATAGGATAGATAGGATAGATAGGATAGATAGGATAGATAGGATAGATAGGATAGATAGATAGATAGATAGATAGATAGATAGATTAGATAGATTAGATAGAATAGATAGATTAGATAGATTAGATAGATTAGATAGATTAGATAGATTAGATAGATTAGATAGATTAGATAGATTAGATAGATTAGATAGATTAGATAGATTAGATAGATTAGATTAGATTAGATAGATTAGATTAGATTAGATTAGATTAGAGTAGATTAGATTAGATTAGATAGATAGATAGATGAATGCGTTACATTACATTACATTGTATACACTGCATTGCATTGCATTACAATATAATACAAATACATACATGTCTGTGTGTGTTTTGCATCTGCGTACATCTGTGAATATGTATATATATATATGTTATATATATATATACATGTGTGTGTTATATATATATACATGCATACGAACATACAGTGTATAGGCCGAAAACTTACCTGTGTTCATGTTGGTGATGCAAAGAAAACCCTGCCCACTAGAAATCTACTCAAGAAGTCCTCCTCTTTCTGGCGCGCGGCAATGGCCCACTGCTCCAGCTCTTCTTGGTTCCAGTTCATCTCTAGCTTGAACCTGCGCAAAGCTCAGGTTTTGCTGAACAGATTGTAATCCCACCCCAGAGCCCAGTAAACCCTCAGCTCTCGGTGCAGCCCGCTTTTTTTGCCGCCATTCCATCGTTAGTTCTCCCAGGCTGCAGCTCTCGTCCTGGGACGAGAAAATCTCGGCCGCGAATGGGAGGTTCATCCCTGAATTTACAAGCATCATTTGATTTCGGCTACTGCTCGCCAGAGATTGACGCCAGTGTTTGATCTCCCAAACTGCTAGCAATCCGCAAAGAGGAATAATGCTCGACAATTGCATATATCAGAATCCCGGAAAACCAAAGCCGGAATCACCACCACCACCACCTCCTCCTCCTCCTCCCCGATCACCACCGCCAACATTATCATGATCATCATCACTACCACCATCACCAACACCATCATCATTACCACCTTCTTCTTCTTCTTCTTCTTCATCAGCATCACCCCACATAGTTGGCATCGTACCATCATAAAGCATTTCATCATAGATAGACAGACAGACAAATAGACAGACAGGCAGATGGAGAAGTAGATAGGTAGATACATAGATATGATAGATAGATCATTCAACCTTGCGTGAGCCACTGCAGCGCCTGCAAGGGGGTCACCAGCTTAGGCTGACGCCGCCATGGCGTTTGGGAATCGCTGGCCATCACAGCCCCTTGGTTTGAATGCTGCGAAACATGCACCTGCAATGTCTTTTTTGTACCGAGGCCTGCCAAAAAAGGGATCGGGGCTCAATGTTGCAAATCCTTCTTACAATGAGTTGCAAACATCTGCTCCAAAGTCGATAAGTTGCTGTTGGTGCACGATTGCTTTTGGGGAAATTCAGCTTCTCTTCTCGCTGCTAGATCCTGCGTCAGCCTGACTTGACCGGCCCACCATCCATAACAAGTCCAACTGAGCATGGATAATTGATCCCCCACCCAGTAATCATAGTCGGACTGTAGGAAAACCCTCTGCTCCCTTGCTTAGTGTTGGTTACATTCCAATGTTTGGCCCCAACATATTTACCGTTTTGGTCAAAGGTTTCTGTTGGATACACCAGGGCAGCTGCTGGCGTACTGGTCCAACTTCTCATTTCCTCTCATCAGCTCGTTTGAGAAGGCGTTGATTTGATCCTGGTGTCAGGAACCTCTCACCAAGTGAGTCCCAAGGATGTGAGCAGAGTCAGGGAGAAGCAAAGGATCTTCCTTCAAATGGCAGGCACGTAAGCCTGGATCAATAGGACCGGAATACAGTATATGTATCTATATATATATATAAATTATATATATATACATATCCTGCAGAGTTTCTGAAGCCCCTGGATGGTGGTTTTGGAAGACTTGCCACAGACTTGGGCTGAATTAACACCTGGAATCCGACTTCATTCCAAAGCCGCACCAAGCCAAAAGCGAAACTTGCCTGTCCTGAGTGTCTTCTAGGACCTTCTGAAGTCTGACGATCTCTGAGTTCAATCGGCCAAGCTGCCTAAGCCCGCAAAGTACTGGAGCCAGCATCACTTGTACACCTCATCCCTTTTCTTCAAAAAGGCCTGGTTGAGTTTTGCGAAGATAGAGCCGTTGCAGGCGGCACATCTCAGACCCTCTGACGAATGAAACATTCAAAAATCAACTTCCTAACCAGAGAGTTCGCACGGCCCACAGAGGCCCAGAACACCCCGCTTCTCTTGCTCATAATGCAAACAAGCTTCCGATTGGTTAGAGCCTCACATAGTTTGAATGAGACATTCATGGACTTTATCAAACTTTGTGGATCATCTCAACTGCAAACTGGGCTTTCCTAATGCTGCATGTTAAGCATATACACATGTACAGTCATGTACACATGTACAACATACAAATACATGTTTATACATACTGTGGATGGAAGAAATCCTGCACCAGTTGGTAGATGGTCTATCCCATAACCCCATTGTTTACAGTGTTTCATATATAGTTCCCAATAGTTACCAACTGGTGCAGGATTCCTTCCATCCACAGTATGTGCCATGGTCAAAAAACATGGTATGTGGGTGGTCATCCATCCCATCATGGGAATCCCTCTAATGGGTACTTTACCCAAGTGTTGACCATGAACATGTACATATATGTATACACGTATACATCTGTACATACATGTATCATTATATATATATACATACACATTCTGCATATACATATATATATATGGATACATGGCAAATATATATATATATAACCTAGCCTAACCTAACATAACATAGCAGAATATGACATTAATATGGCATTGCATAGCATAACATTACATACCAATGCGTTGACTTGTGTTGCCTTACATTACAAACACATTGCATTACGTTTGCGTTGGGACCGCCCAACAAGCCCCGGAACTCCGAGACTTCCCGAGACGTCACACCTGCAAATGCTCTTCAGTCGTTGTCTCGTTCTTCTTCGCGTCCACAAGCTGTTGAGTGTTCACAAGTTCCTGCCATTGCTCGGTCAAGAAATGTCGAGAATGGGCCAATGGGCCGTCAAAGTTTGATGCCCCAACGGCCCCATCCACACGTGGCAAATTGGCTCTCTACCTTTTTCTAATTGCAGTTTGGACTTGATTAGTGGCTAGAAAATTGCATTGCACATTGCCTGTGCCATTTTCTCACCCCCTCTCGTTTCTCCACTCACAATAATGGACTCTCCATGAAAAGTTTCTGTATTTTCAGGTTTCAGCTGGGGTTAACCTAGTTATACCCAAGTAGACTGATAAACCTAGAAGACTACACAAAACACCGTTAAGCTAGCAGCTAAACCCTTTTTGGACTGAGCCGCATTGCTGTCGTACGCATATCTATGATACATGGGTTTTATAGTGGAGTGAAAATACACCCCCCTCAGGTGAGCCGGTCACGGCAAGGCTGCCCACTTACCAGGGCGAGACCATTTTGGTCTGCCTTACCGCTCCTGGCTCTTTTGCACGACCTGAGTAAACCCAAACAGCGGCTATGATACAAAAACCGATCGTCAATGCAAGTAGTGTCACAACTTATCCCTCTTCCCACTCAACTCGGCCATGCCTGATGACTTTCTCATACCAGCGTCCATGCCACTTCTGCCATTCTCCAGTGTAACGGCGATCATCGTGGGACTGACTTTGCTGAGGGCGGTTGATCCACTGACTTGCAGACGTTGATGATGAAGCTACCTCTACGGTGGATGGTCGGGCAACCGGTTTGGCGGTGCCTTTCTTGGAGGGACCTTGGCCGTACGCTCCAGTCTGCTCAGCTTTGCGCTTGGCCTCGTTCTGCTCGCGAGCCCTGTCAGACTGCTTCTTCTTCTCTGCAGCGTTCTGCTTGTACAGCTCCTCGTTTTGTCCCTTGATCCACCTCAAATGACGTTCAGCATCATGAACGGCAATGTTGTCAACACCAGTGCAAGACAACAAAAGATTGTGTCCAGGATTCCGGTTGAGGTAGTCAATGTACTCTTCTTCTGAGTAGATTTCCGTACGGTACATGTAGAACCATGGTTGGTCAATGTACCTGAATGATTTCGGGACATCATGACGGCTTGCCAAATCCAAGTAAACCAGCCTCATTGCGTTGTGCTCCAGCTGAGATTGCTCAGAAACACCCATCTTGACCTGAGCTTTGGTGCGACCCGGCTTTGGCAAATGTGCAGACTTGAGGAGGTCGTACCTTTCACAATCGTACTCGTTCTCCCCCTCGTTCAGCACGCTCTCTGCGAATGTGGCGTCCTGGGCAAACCTGTCAGCCACAGACACATAGCCTAAGCTCAAGGCACGGTCGAAACGACTCTTCGCCCTTGCCAACAAACTGGCTTCCGGACTTGAGCTTCCCCTTGCCTGGTCGTCCAACAAACCCAGGGATTCAAGCTGATCATGTGTGATGCTCTGCAGGTACTCACCACGAAAATCATAGTACAAGCCCAGCTTGTGAAGGGCGGCCTTCCTTCGTTCTGCGATCTTGGTTCGGTCGGCCTTGTTCACCCCTTCGAGCATCAGTCCACACACATCGCATTCAATCTGTCCCTTGAAAGTCTGTGCAAAACATCTTGAACATTGCGTGACTTCAATCTTGACCGGCACCGGCTTCTTGTCCTCCTTCTTCACCTCTTTCTTCGAAGGTTGGTCATCGCCTTTAGGGCGAGACTTCTGCTTTGGCACCAATGACTTCGATGTTGATGCTGGCGTCTTTTTGGGTGACTCTGCAACTGGAGCTTTTGGATCTTTCTGCACTGCCTTTGGTGGTGCAACTTTTGGGGCAGGCTCCAAGAAGGCCGCAGCTGATGATGCCGCAGGCACAGCTGCGGGCACGCTTGTCAGGGCTGCCTTCTTCTTTGCAGGTTCATCCTTTGCTGCTGCATCAACTTCTGAGGTCACAGCTTTTGGAACTTCTGGTGCATGAGGTGCAGAAGTCCCTTCCTTCGGTGATTGTTTTGGAGGCGTCTTTGGCGGTGTCTTTGGGCCTTCAACCTTTGTTGCAGGAGGCTTTGGAGCTTCGCCCTTCGGAGGAGGGGGCAACAATCTGCTGCTTGCATATCCAGGCATACCGGCAAGTTGGGCCACATTTGGTGGCGGAGGCTTCACCTTCCCTGGGAAAAATGCTGTTGCAGTGGGCGCGCCAGTTGAGGCGGCCGGAGATGTGGAACCAGTCCGTTTTGATGCCTTGGCCTCAAAGGTCTCGACAAGCTGCTGGACTCCAACTTCTCCCCCACTGCTCGCTGCAGACTGCGCAACCTCCTGATGGCGGCGATACACATTCACCTTCTTGGCAGTGTCATCGACAGAGATAATGTATTGAGGTGGTACGACGTCGCTTGTCAAGATGCCGTCGGAAGCCGTCCTGAAAAACACAATGCCAGCTTTGACAGCTTCAGCCATTGCTACCCTGATTTCAATGGGTCTTTCAGCACGCAAACCACTCACATACTCTTTCTCATCGACACGCACTTCGCTAAAATAGGAGTGTGCTCTGCCTGATGAATTTCGATCTCCTCCTCCAGGAACGAAGCCATTCTCAATGATGCCCTTCCAATTGCCTTTTGTAGTCCTGTGATAAACTACGTCAGGGCACATCTGAGGAGTGGTAATCTTTTTACCTTTGGCGTTCATTTTCTGGATCGCTGTTGCTCCAGACAGAGCATAGATTTCCACAGCATTGAACGTGTCCTCAGCCGAAGCGGCATCCATGGCGCGCTTCGTGTGCCCCTGCACTGCACGGATTCTGATGGGCCAGTAGGCTAACCCTTTACGGGTTGCCTTCTGGTACCCGGCAATGCACTGGAACTCAAAGCGGCACTTGTTGTCCCAGTAGAGCAGTGAAATGAGCTCTTCAACAGTCATTCGGGGCAATTTGGCTGGCAGCATTTGGTTGAACATTCGAAAGAAGTCATCAAGGTCAAGCCACATGTTTTCATCAAATCCAGAGGTGTCCTGACCCGGCTGTCCACGCGTCACTGCATTGACCTTGGTCTTGTGTCGGTCCATGCGATCTGGGTACCTCAGCTCCTTTGCCCCATCCATCTCCCAACAGGTTTTGACAATCAATTCATAGGGATGGGTATCAACGACACAATGTTCAACTACTTCTGCATTGATGTTTTCGTCCAAGGTGATACGATATTTGTCAAGGTGCCCAAGTGCGTGTTTCGGAATGATGGTACCCTTGATCTCGTTCTCCTGCGGGGGCTCACCAGCTGAGGTGGCCTGAGTTGAATCCTCCTGTGTCGCTGGAGCTTTTGCCTTGGGGTCAGGTGGAGCTGCGTGGCTGGCCTTGGCCTTGCCAACCGATGGTCCCTCGTGCTCATCAGGATCCAGAGCGTCCCATGGGTCGCCTTCTTCATCATCATCTTCAGCGACACCAGCATCGGTCGGGCGAGCTCTCAACTCCTCTGCTGTGAGGCTTTCTGGGGTCGAGACGCTCGGTGCAGGCTTGTTCACCTTCTCCCGGAGAGAATTGAGAACCTGCACAAACCTGACTGGGAGGGGCTCCATCTTCGGTGTGACATCACGCATTGTAGCTTCACCTGCAGGGCGCCTGCGCTTGTACAAAGACAGGTTGTACTGAGGGATCAAAATGTCCGTCATGTGCAACATGTGGAGAGTTGCCATGACATATCCGATCATTTCACTTCGGTTGAGCTCGGTCTCGAACGCGTGAAAGTAGTCCCTGAGCTCAAGCCTCGGTGGGAGCATGTCATTCTTGATCCACCGAATCCGATCGTTGTCACTGGCAATCTCCTTGTGGAACCATTCCTTCAGACGATCAATAAATGTCGTGAAGATGAGACTCAATCCATAAGTGAGCGGGTCGGGCTCGCCGATTAGGGCGGCCTGATCCACTCCCAATTCCTTGAGCTGATTGTTCCACCAAACGATGTTGCCTTTGACCCTGTCCATGATGGCATTCCAGTCGCCCTGTGGTTCCCTCTGCCCCCAAATGGGAAGGGGTTCAACACCATATTCCCCACAAATTTCATTCCCAGACCAAACGATTACCGAAATAACCCTGATGGCTGATCCATGAGAAGAATATTTTGCCATCAGCTCCTTGATCATGGAAATATTTGCTTTGCAGAGCTGTTGCAAATCCTTACCCCAGAGCATGTCATGACCGATTTCGAGAACCATGTCTGACTTTCGCAATCCCAGATCCTCCTTCAAGGTGTACTTCTTCAAAGTCTTACCCTTTCCAGTGATCAGAGCCAAAGTTGAATCGGAAGTCACCACATAGATGGTGGGCACGACGTCTACCGCCGGCCTTGATGTCCCAGGGACGTACTCAGTAGGCAAGCTCAGATCCCACAGTGAGTCATGTTCCAACTCGGACAGATGGCGGATCTCCTTTGCCCACGGCACATTCGTCAGGGCGTCAGTTGACATTGACTGCGCAGTAAAACACTGCATGAATCCTGCGGCCAACTCAAGGTCTTCTGTTCTGTTGCCCTGTGCCAGGATGGTTGACGAAGCGAGGACCGTGGAAAAGATGTCCTCCCACCCTGCGTGCCTATCCCCCTGAACATCAAGGCACTTCCGAAAAGCAAGCCACTCCGACATGTTGCTCTGTTGGGGCACGGTCTTTAAACCGGCCGACTTGAGAGCCCGCACGTTCATCTTGTCAGCAATCGACAAATTTGAATCATCAGAACGGCGGCTCATGGCGGGCAAAGCTAACCTTTTCCTGTTCTTGGCGGTTTGTGCCTGGTTAGCTCTGGAACGAAAACAATCATGGATGAAGTCAGTCAACTTGAATGTGTAGTTCTCTGCAAGCTTCAGTGCAGTACCCCGGCTTTGACCATGAGTATGGGAACCATCACAAACGTATTCTGATAGTCTTGACAGCTCTTCCATGTTTGTTGCAATCATCCAACCCTTTTTCATGGGATTCCCGTCCAAGTCAATAACCCCAAACTGGCAACCGTGGAATGGATACGATTTCAACTCTTGTCTCTTCAAAAATGATTGGACCATTGGCCATTTCCAATACTTGCAGTTCTTTGAGAGTTCAAATGCAATTGAAAAATGTGGCCCATCAATTTCACTGATAATCTTTTGAAGTGATTTGAAAAGTTTTGTAAATTCCTTTTGTTGCTGTTCGATTCGTTCAGCCCCTTTGTCAGTCAAACTGTTGATGTAACCCCATGGACTGCCGCCCACACATGGCAAGGAAGCGTAAAGCAAAATCTCACCCTCTGGATTACTTTCCCTGAAAGACTGGACTTCTTGGGCTAGCCATTTACGGCAGCCTTGGGTGGTGCCATCCTCGTTTTCAGTTACTCGGATAAGTCTACACCCTTTACTGACTTGCCGTGGAGTGCATAGCTTCGAATCAGATGAACAGCAAAACTCGATCAACATCCTTTGGAAAGAATTTGAACCATCACGTCCCCCCTGATCTTTGGCATTAGCTGGACACGCAGGCTTGGAGTCTACTTGGCGCACCTTGGGCTTGTCGGCGTCGATCCAAGTCTTTCCAATGGCCATCAACCTCAAAGCATGTTCCCATTTAGTTGGGGAAGTAAAAGGTTTTGTAAGGATGTCAGCTGTCTGCCAATTGGTGCCAACATTAATGAGGTCAAATTGTTCCTCCTCAAACTGCTGTTTCATCCATTTAAAACAGATGTTCTGAGTTTTGTTGGCGTACCGCATGGTGGAGGAATTACCGGTGCCCATCACAGTTATAGAAGCCTGATTATCTTCCATGAACTTCACTTGATAGAACTCCGGAAAATGGGCCTTCAATCCATTGATATTTGCCGCAGAAAGGCCCCCCTCAACGTTACCATACCTGATTTCATCGATCTCTTTGTCGATACGAGTAAAAACAGGATCACATGGTTCGGGGGTGTTTGGCTTGGGGTTTGACCCAGCCTTCTGCGACAATTTCTTGAAAATGCCCAATTGCTCCAACAACGCTAACATCGGAATCCCTTCTGCTCTGAGTGCGTGATTGGCTGACACGACTTCGGCTTCAGTGGACGAGTTTGCTACAACTGTCTGCTTCTTGCTGAATGCGTTCAATGGGAAATAGGTGTTTGGCCCCACAAGAAACATGGCACAACCTGAAGTTGATTTTGAATCATGTTCCCCCGCATGATCAGCGTCAGCAAATAGCCACAGTTGACAATCCTCAAACGAGTCTCCCACAAAACCCTCCATAAAAACATCTGTAGTTGACTTGATGTATGATACCAATCTGTGCAATGCAATATCACACTCAATGGACCATTTCGTCACTCTAGATGCCAAGCTTTGAGTAGCTCTTAAGAGATCTGGGCGTGCCATACGGGCCGCAAAGAGAATCTTCATCAGGACCTTTGATGCAATCGGCTGCAACCTCCCTGGCTTCTCCTTCTCGTCGAGAGTTGGCCGGGCTATTCCCGCTTCTGTGAACGGCGTTGCAACCACTGGCAAATCATCTTTCTGAACCTTTGCCAGTTCACAATATGCATCTACGCATGATTCCATGAAAGAAGACATGTCGTACCTTACCAGGTTTACAGGTTTGTTCATGCAACCAGACTTGTTTGTAACGACACTCTCAATGCTTTTGAACCGTTGAGATTTCTTCTCATTTTTGGCTTCCCTTTTGTCTCTGTGCGGACCGGGTCTGTTCTTTGATGGGAGGGCAAACTGATTAGTGTTGCCATACTCGTCACCATACCTGAAGATTGTTCTTCCTGTCCAGAAGTCCTTTGTCTGAATCTTTTGATCCACTGTCATGTCATCTTCAACAATGGCTGAACTTTCATCTGACATGTGCATGTTGAGAACTGGGAGACCTTTAAATTCAACATTTTTGTCGAACATTGTAACCCGTTCTGAATGTAAAGACTTGACAAACTCCCCCCCCTCATCGCCAGGCTCGAACAACTTCTTCCGTGGCTGGAGATGATACCTTGTCCAAGTTTTGTTGAAGGGGTCATGTTGCCAAAAATCATTTGTTCGATGTTGTGTACGTGCCGCAGCAGCCGCCTGAGAATCAAAAACATGTGCAAAAGGATGAGCTTTTCGTGGTAGTGTAACATTGTTAAACTCCACATGTTGACAACCGAAATATCGATCGTAGGGTTCGGGGTCACCAATGTTGACTGCTCGTTTGATACTTGCCCATGCTTTGTCCATGTTCTCGGTGGGACCTGCGAGTTTGAAATCATCCACGTAAACAACCAACATGCAATTGTACTCAGCGTGATAGAAAATACTTTGCCATATATCAGGGAGAATTTGTTTCCAACCTTCTTTTCCGATTCTGCTGTTGAGGTGGTTTTCCCAAATACCGCCACTGTCTGGATGCCCATACAAAGCTAAGACCAAAGGAACCATGGGTTGCCAGAATTGCTTTTCCCAGTGTTCTGGCCATCTGTTCCGTGGCAATGATAGCCATGTGGGCACCCCAGTGAAGAGGGCCTGGATATAAGCTTGAATGGCATCTGCCTGAGCTTTTGAAAATCCGGGCTGAGAACCAAACGCGTCAAGAAGCTTTGCGGCTTCCATCGAAGCAGGACTGCTACCTAACTCGGCAAACAACGCGTGGTCAGAATCCTGGTCGCGGACATTGTTACCCTGGAAGACTGTACGGCCCTTGAATTTCCTACGAGGATCATCAGCTGGAAGTTCCGACCCCTTTTCGTAGCAAGCTTCAAAAATACGACCAAGATGTACAGTTTCCCCTTTCTTGCGGGCTTCCTCAACAATGCTTTTACATTCCTTGACTCTGGATTCGTCCCATACTCCTTTTGTCCTGAGGTTCTCCCACTCCTTATCTAAGGCAGCCTTTGCTTTGGGGTTTTTCCTAACCTCATCTTTGGGAACCAAACGTGCAACAGCAGAAAACAATTCAAGAGCCACTTTGAATTCCAACTCTGCGATCTTATTCTTGATCATCTCTCTCAATTCCGGGCGATGCAGTTCAGCTTTTGCTGGAACCGCTTTCGGCATTGCAGGGACACAAAATTTCGGTCTATCCTTTGGAATGACCTCCCACGTTGACACACTAGGCTCACCTGAGGGGCTAGGGTTTACCCGAAGCTTTCTTGCAGTTGCAACCGCACCTTTCTTCTTCTTCGGACCCTTTGATGCTGAGCTTGATGCAGCACCGCCGCTGCCAACAGCCATCTTTTCAGCCTCCTCCTCAACGAGCTTTTGCCTATCCTTCGGACTAAGCATTTTCCAAAAATCCGATGGGATCGACTCAGGGCGTTTCGACCCTTTGTACGTTTTCACAAGGCGTGTGCCGTCCCAATGATAACCATCCGGGATTGGTGTTCCAGTTGGAGTGTACTTGATATCAGGAAAAACTGGTTCCTCAGCCGGCCTTTCATCACTGGCAAGTGCGTCAAGCACTGCCTCCGTTGACTTGTCAATTGCTTCTTCACTTGCTTCTGCATGTTCCTCTGTTTGCAATTCGGATTGAAACGGAATCGGACGAGGATCAGCAATGACATTGTCAGCAAGGCGGTCCGGCTTGGGCTCTTTGGCCTCTTTCAATGCACGGAGTGGGAAGACAAAACCTCCCGCGATGAGCTCAACACGTCGTGCTCGCTGCACTGTGATGCTGCCCGTTTCTGCATGGTAATCCAATGCTTCTAACTTGGCAACAAGATACTCACCTTTCCATGCAAAACCAGGTTGAATATGGTATCCCAAAAAGATTCCATCATTTGCTGTTGGTGATGTCTTTCCAGATGTGTTGTCAACCCTTTTTGGATTGTTCCAAAACAGTATCTTTGCACCGAAAGGAATCAACTGACCTGGAAAATCTTCTTCGAATCTGAGTTTCCATGGGGCGTCATCACCGTTGAGCTGTGGCGTGGCATTCACTGCCATGGAGAAATGCTGCATAGCCATTGGCCAATACTGCAATGGAAGACCTGACTGCACGAGGTTTGTGCGTGTGCCTTCAAGCATGTGCCTGATCTCCCTCTCCACAAACGACTTTGAACTATCCACATACTCTGTTGATGTTTGATGTCTGTACCCCAACTCTGAAATTGTAGCAATAAGTTCTCGTGAATTGTCAGTGTAAACTGCCCCAACTTCATCCTTGTGAGATAAGAAGTGGTTGAAAGCATTGACACATGACTCACTCGATTTTGTCTGACTTGGATAGACGTGTCTGAACTGAGTGTGAATGTCCTTCATCACCAATGCCACTGTTTCACCTTTGACGCCTTCTTCCACATTGGATTTGATTACAGTATGGTCAGCGACAATGTGATCCCCAAAGCTTTTGGTTTCCAACCTTTTCTATCCCCCTTTCTTCTTTGCGGGTGGTGCCATCATGCGCGCCTTCTGACAGATTTTGCAAAATGGATTCTTGGGGTAATGGCAAAACTGGTGAGATTTGCTGCATGCCTCTTGCTCAAGGTCAGATGCCTTTCTAGACCTGACGTACTCGGTTTCACTATCATGAGCTACTCCCTCATCCACGCCTTCTTCCTCGGCACCTTCTGCTTTTGCAGCAACCATTGCAAAAAGACGTAACAGATCACAATCTTTCTTGAACTGTCCACTGTTCAAAACACGACAAGAGCTATCAATAACCGGCACACGGCCGTCTACGTTAAGCTCAATGACTCCCATGTCCGGACGAATGAAGTAAGGCCTACCATCAGCTGGCCACACAAAACTGTAACCCTGTTCCATACACCTGACACCAACCGAAAGAACAGCAGGAGTTTCTTCGAGGATGTATGGTGAGAATGGCTGATGTAGGGCATCGACTTTTACGTCGGCCACCTCATCCGCTCGTGTCGAACCGTTCGCTGTAGCAAGGCTGATTGGGGTATCGCTGACACGGCGGTTTGTCGCCTTTGCAGTCTTCAGCATACCCTCACTAATCAAATCCTGTTCACTGCCCGTGTCAACCAACCAAACACATCCATCTTTTGATGCCGGTGTAGCAACAGTGGGCAAATGAGTGTTACTGACTTTGTTCTTGGGACCGATCATTGCTCTACAGTGATTGCATGATACTCCCCCTTCTGGGTCATTGCATCGGAATCGGCACTTGGGCTGCGTCTCACTGCCGAAGAGCTTCACAAGTTCCTGCAACTGTCGGGCCGAAACCTGAGCACGGTGAGCCACGAGTTTGTCGGGTTTTGGCACTGACTCTGAATCAGGGAACGTCTTCTCATAGATTCGGGGTTTGTGCACTACCTTCCTCTGTTCACCTGTTGCTGGGACTTTGATGTATTCCACTTTTGATGAAAACACAATAGCTCTATGGCATTGTTCTTTCATGGCCTTTGTAGCTTTCGGCAACCCTTTTCCCTTTGCTATGCATGCATACCTTTGAGTAATGCATGGCGCAGCTTTTGCACTGGCCTTCTTCTTTGGTGCAGGGCTATTAGTGCGTTTTGGATCCTTTGTGGGTGCAGCTGCAACTTCATGTTTGTAAAAACACTTGTCACCACGACGACATTTGCCCTGTTGAAAGTAAGTGCATGGGATCTTGGCCATCTCTTCCTTCGACTTTCTGTTGGGGGAACCACTTCTGCTACCACCTTTGCCCTTACCCTTCCTTTTGGGGGTGCCAGATCTTGAGGAATCTTTGACATGCTTGTAGGGACAGTCTTTACCCTTTTCGCACTTGCCATCCCTGAACTTGTAGCATATTTTATCCCCTTTTCCGCTCTGGCTACGACCACGGGTTCGACCTCGGTCGCCCTTTCCTTTGCCGCGATCTTTGCCCCCCTGAGCGGGTGCAGCGGGCTGAGGCTTTTCGGTCTGCTTGTTCTTTTCAACGATTCTGTTTCTGTTTGAACGGAGTCTTTCTCTATCCAAAAGATCACGAATGTTTCTCAACAAGAATGCATAAGACTTTTGTTCTGACTTTTCAGGAGCTCTGTCAAATGCTTCAATGTCATACTTGATCAATTGACATTTTCGGATTTGTCTGAGTAAGATGTCTCTGAGAACCAAATCATCTGGCGGGGTTTCCATGCCGGCAATTGTGGCGTCCCATCGGTTTAAAAACCTTCTAAGGTCCTCCACAGATTCTCCAGTGCGAACGACTCCAAGTAGGTCCTCGACGCGGTAGAGACTGCCAGCTTCCTCAGACGTCCTGAAGTAATCTTCAAACATCAAAAGGACTCTTCTACCTCTGACTTGGATCCCTTTCTTTGACTTCTCATCTTTGAAGTTATGGATCTTCGTTGCTAAATCACCTTTGGCCGAGCGAGTTAACGCTGCCGACAATTTGGTGTCAAGTGTGATAAATTTCCCAGGTTCCTGCAGCTTTTCCTCCAACTTTTCCCTAGGGGTTTTGTTGTCAAAGACTTCATTGAGCCAAAGCCAAGCCTCATCGGGTTTGTCGGAGCACGACTTCACTTCATCCCTGACATGATTACGCCAGTGACGATATGCTTCTGGGGCAGGCATGTCGTTCAGTTTGATAGTCTCTGCCTCCTTTGTTCGGGGCTTTTCACCATCTGAATCCTTTGAAGTCAGTCTAGTGATGAGATCTAGCAATTGTTGACCTGAAAGACCTAAGCCTGCTTCAGCTGCTTTCTTGCCAGGGTCGCTTGCTATTACTGTAGGACTGGGCACACTATGTTCTTGGTTTGCATCATCATCATTTTGTCTTTGAACTGGCAATGGTGGCAGTTTTGGAGGGGCTGCTGATCCGGCAGGGGTAGTTGAGAACAAGTTGCTCAACCTTTCCTTAGCGTCCATGGCTAAGCTACTCATACCAGTGTTTGGCATGGGTTCTGCTCCAGCCTTGGTACCGACCGCTGATTTTGGGGTCATGTACAAATCGACATTGTTCCCGCCTTGTGTATCATCAACTTCGACGGCTCTGTCGACATTTATTTCCGGGGCGCTGTACTTGTTGAGCTTCTCCATCAAATCCTCCACTTGTCCCTGCAATTGGAAGTTGAGTTCAGCAGCTTGGTTTTCCTGCCTACTGCATTCCTCTCTAATCTCCTGGATTACAGCTTGTTCCTCCTTCTTGAAACCTTCCATGCCATTCTTTGCATACTCTACTGTTTCATCCACGATTCGTTTACAGTCTGCCTCGAGGCTACCTCTGAGTTCAGAAAACCTTTGTTCGTACTGGGCTGTAACATGGGCTACCTTTTGGTTGGCTCTTTGTTCAGCTTCCAGTGCAACTGCGTTTGCAGCATTCTTTAGCTTTGCGTTTGCATCGCTAAGTTCCTGTCTCAGTTTTGCTACCTCATGCTCAGTTGCCGTTTGGGACATTGAATACTCTGACACTAGGTGCTCATGTCTGCGGTCAGCTTCTGCACGTTGATGGGCGATTTCGCTAAGGCAAATTCCCTCAAACTCTTGGTACAGTTGCTGGACCTTTTGTTCCATGAGATGTGTGTGCCTCTCCTCTGCCTCTTGCCTGAAAGCGTCAATGTTACCTTCGTTGATGTAGGTAAGATTGTTTTGCACAAACTGGAAATAGGCCTGCACGGGCTGAGTGAAGAAACCTTCATCCACCGACATGGGCGTGGGGTTTGTCCCAGCCGGCAAGCTTTGCTGAGAACCAGTTGATGCAGTCGCCAACGTTCCTGAAGCAGGGACAAGGGCACCTCCACCTGAGGCGTCTCCAGTTGTCCGTTCCATGGCTTTAGAGACTACGGCTGATAACCTGTATTTTCAGGTTTCAGCTGGGGTTAACCTAGTTATACCCAAGTAGACTGATAAACCTAGAAGACTACACAAAACACCGTTAAGCTAGCAGCTAAACCCTTTTTGGACTGAGCCGCATTGCTGTCGTACGCATATCTATGATACATGGGTTTTATAGTGGAGTGAAAATACAGTTTCTTTCTTTTACTCGCGGGCCGTTGTCTTAGCGGTCCAAATTCTATTCCTTAGCTTTGCTCACTAGCAAAATGTCAAATCAAGAGCATAATTGGTATGCTACCGTATATACTCAAGATATGCTTTATACTTTATAATTTGCTGTTCATTCTTCCTTTCCCTGGACCCGAAAAAGTCGAAAGGTACGCCGCAACTGGCCTGCTGCACATTGACCAGATGGTCCGTCATAATCTTTACTCTTGCTCCATCTCTTTCTATTTGTTCCTGCAAATTCACAGTGTAATGGTCTTGAAACACAACGGCTCAAAAGCTCAAAACGACCTGTTTCTTGCAGAATCTGTTTCGGGAGATCAGCCTCGATGGACTCCACTTGGGCTTGCTTCTGCTTGATCTGGCGGGCTCCACAAATCAGCGAAGGTTGGAGGTGAGACCATACATTTATACATTTGCCATGTGCATCATGTGCATCAGGTGCATTCAGTTGTGATTTTTGTTGCACATCGTCACATCCCTGAAGGTCACTCAGGTGATGTCAGGTAATCATAATCATCCGCCTCTGCATCAAGCTTCTTGTTTTCCTGGCACGGGAGAGGCCAATGCGGCCAAGCCCCCGTCCAATGGTCCAATGACGGGCACATCTGCCTCCGAGGCATAGGGAGGCAAGGAGTCGCCAATGTCCAAGTTCTCGGTGTCCTGAACAAGAGCCAATGATATCCAAAGATCGATTAGCAGCAAGCAAGGACACAGTTACCATCGAATTTGTTTGTCATACATGTATATATATATATACATAATATAGTCCATGATGATCTATATTATATACCCTGGTCATCTTGCGTTTTGGTTGAAAAACGGCCACAAGTTCAATTAAATTCATCAGGCTGAGGGCTCGACAGTCATTGAACCTGCCAAACTTGCTGCGGCTAAAATCGGGGCTTTCTATTCACACATGCGACCGTCTCGGGGTCCCAGCCTGTGCCACAGAAAATCTCAAAAACTACGGGGGTCCCATCTTCTGCAATCTTGATCCACCGGCCAAGGCCAAGACATGGAATTTGAACTTCCGCTGATTTGTGGAATCTGGAAGCTGCTCGCAACGCCAATGGGGAACAGTGCAGCCGCGTGGTTACAGAGAGGGAGCTGTTACAAGCGAAGGAAGATAAATGAAGTTATATAGCTATGTAGATTTCTGAGTTTCGCAACGCACAAACCATGAAATGAAAGCTCAAAACATCCCACAATCTAACCATCAAGTATGGGCTGGATGGTCCTGAAACAGATGTAATCCCTTTTCGAACAACGCATCTGGTGCTGATGCCAATTAATGTAACTTCTGGGCACTCTGCAGTTCTGCAGAGTCAATGCCCATCCAGCGGTCTTGGATGTCTTGAACCCCACAAAAGAATTCATTTGCGCACGAAAGACATTTGTCACATTCCTAAACAGCACGCTTTGTGACTCTGCGTATTCTCAGGGAAAGCGCCATGCAGTAGACATGCATCCAAGACAAGCCACTGTACTACGCAAATGTTGAGATAGCTCTCCACCGGCGAAAATCGCTGATGCCCTTTCTTGCTCACAAAACTTTGAACATCCAGATGTGCTCAATCTTTGATCGGAGAAGGCAATCTCCTTTTTCTCCCTGAAACATTTCATGTTTTCTCGACACTTCGAACCAGGGCACCAGGTGCACGGGACGAATGGATTGGCAACCAGGTTGCCCCACCACCCGATTAAAGTTCAGAACGCTTGCCGTCTCCATTTGGAGACAGCATTCTCTGAAAGTCTGATGACTGCCTGTTGATCAGAGAATTAATCCTTTCTCCACCGATGTGTGACAAAGAAATAAATACAGCCAATACCAATCTAGGCTTTCTGAGGGTGCGATCATGGACCCCAAATAGCAAATGAAATTTGAAAGCTTTGTTCAAAAGTTTTCCCAAACGGTTGGGTACTATTCGGATGGGCTCACAATGCTGGGGAACACTTGATCTGGCAAATTTCCTGTGACATATAATCTGATATGTATTCTGACACATATTCTAACATTGGTTCGGACATGCCCTCTTTCGAATTTCATGTGACATGTATTCTGGCAGTTAATTCTGACGTTTGCTCTCGCAAATTTCATGTGACATGTATTCTAGCATCAAAACTTACACTTAGCATGACATATTTTTGACATGTGTTAATGTGTTGTGACCTTTGTCCTGACATATATTCTAACATATCTTCTATCGCTTGCTATGATGCTGAACTCGAGGATGACACAGAGCATCCGCGAGCTATCTTATGAGGTCAGGGAAGACACAGAGACTCCAGCAACTCGCTATAGTGATGAGGTCCGGGATGACACGGAGAGTCGGGGAGCTTGATATGAGGAGGGACAAGGAGAGGAAGAGGAAGCGGGGGGAAGGTGGAGCCGCAAAATCTAGTGGGAAACAACACCAGACCCATACCAAACTTCGGGCGACCATGCACATAATGGGAACCGGCAGCCCCTCTCGACAAGCTGGAAATGCGCTGGACAGAGCCCAGTCAGACTGGGGCCTGCCATGCTGAAAAACGATGTTGGGAGGCAAGAGACAAGGAAAGCAAACAAGAGCACAGCAGGGGTGCCATCTGAGGATCCTCACTTTATTTCAAGTGATTTCTCTGCAGACTCAGAGTTGGAAGGCCAAGCAGACAAGCAAACCCAGCAACCCCAGATGCACAAGTGCAACGGACTTACATGAGATCTGGTGCCCAGAACGTCCCCACTTAAAACTAAAACGCCAGGGAGAGTGACTCATACAAACGGTCCAAGGATCACTTAGGACGACTTTCTGGATCACTTAGGCCGACAGTCTTGGCTGTGGATTCAAACCTTTAGGGTGTATATTTGGGGACAACTAGAGATACAGGAGACGACCAAAAACATATCGGAGGCGACCTAACTCATATTTGAGTCCGTTGGCTACACACCTTTACGGTTTATCTTAATGGGGGGACCGGGGACTGGGGACAGGTGGAACAACTAGGCACAGACGACCTAAATCATATTGGAGCTACACACCTTTAGGGTTTATATTGGGGTGGAACTGGGGACTGGGGTGAGGTCGAAATCATGTTTGGATATATCGATATATGATGATATATGATATATGATATATCTTGTGTACCGCCCATTCGCTGTATCAGTGGGCACCAGAAGGGCACCAGAAAAAGCACGAGAAAAAGTGGAAAAAAACGAGGTTCCATTTCCAAGAAGACCGTGGTGATTTAACGCACAAATCTTAAAGACTGACGCAATGACAAACTCAATAAATCAACCCATCAAAAAAACTTTGGCAACCCACACAAGAAATAGCAAACCACACAAAAAACACCAGAAAAAACACGAACAACAACAGCACAAGCAACCCCCCAAAAAAAAGCACGCGAAAAGGCACGAGCAAAAGAGAAAAAAACACCAGAAAAAACAGAAAAAACAATCACGAGGAAAAGCACCAGAAAAAGCACGAGAAAGAGCACCAGAAAAAGCACCAGAAAAAGCATGAGAAAAAGTACGAGAAAAAGCACAAGAAAAAACACGAGAAAAATCCAGAAACTAAAAAGAAAAAACACAAAAATTGTGATTTGCTGGTGTTTTTTCCGGTGCTTTTGTTATATATATATATATATTTTTTGATAGGCGGGCAGCAAAAAGTACCAGAAGAAGCACGAGGAAAACAGAAAAAACAACGCATTCAAACCAAAGAGGCCGTGAAATGATTGTTTCTCTTTGTGCATATATTTCCGCGCGTCAAAAATATTGAACCTCGAGATTTGGATTTGCGGGCCTGGGGATTAAAATTAAGTTTAGGATTTAGGATTTAGGGTTTAGGAACAGAACATCAAGCGTGGTGAGACATGAAGAACACCTCCAAGAAAATTGTTTCCAACACACAAGCGCGCGTCAGGCTGCCGACCGAAAACGAAGCCCCAACGGGAGAAGGTATGAGACTGTCAGGCTATCGGACGAAAAATGCATTTTTCTCCATAAGCAATCTTCGCAAACCAAAAAGCATTGCAGTGACATCCAGAAATTCATTGGTGTGGACAGTGCTACACATAAAATACAACATGGGATCCAAAAGGGAAGATCCAAAATGTTGCAAACCCAGAATCAAGTACACAATTTGAATCAACGCTTTCCAAAAAATCCTTGGAATTGAGAATATTGGCAACCAAGAAAACCTGATTTGCTTGTGCTCCACCAGTTTCTTTTTAAGCAAGGAAACCCGTTACTGGCTGTTACAGGCGTTGGGTGGCACTCAAGATATATCTTTCTATTGCAAATATAACCATGTATATATCTGTGACGTAGGCCTAAGCGAGCCAAAACGTAGGCCTAAGCGAGGCACTGACCCATACAGACCTGCCACTCAGGATTAAATACACCACAAGATATCACTGATATCAGCACAAGGCATGCTGGTGATACCACCATCTCATGCGAGAATTCCTAGGGTAATGAAACAAGAAACTCCCGTGACACCAAACACTGCTTACAATTCTGAAAATGATTGCTCTTCGAACTCCAAGAGTAGGATGACCGTCTGCAAAGAACTAGGTGAAGTAAGTGAAGTAGGTGAGCTACCCTACTTCAACCTCAACTAAACCTGTATAACAAAAATTAACAAAACCCAGTGGACCAATGACCTGCGACCTGCGTGTTTCAGTCATCAGATGGAAGGATCTTCGCGATGTTGTCACTTCTCGTCGCACTGGCAATCCTTGTCAAATGTCGGTCTGGATCCCTGCGGCAGAACTGGGCTGTCAGCAAAGCTGAATTCTATGCTGGAAACTATATAGGAACTCACCAGCTGAAAATTCAGTCTCTCAAGGGTCTATCTCCATTCATCCACGTGTTTATGTTATTCTTGCACCAACCCAGAAAAGCATGTGAAAATGCCCAACATTTAGGACAAAAGGCCCTTCGTCGTGCAGAAGAGCTGGATTCAAAGGCATGTCGGTGACATCCGGCACAGGCATGCGGTTGACAGCGTTGACGAAAGAGCGAGCATAAACCACCGCAGTCGCCTGGGAAAATGCAAGTTGCTCAGAGAGTTTTTCCTCTGGCCAGCCATGTACCCCATCATTGTGGAAGTGGAAGATCCATGATTTTGAAAGCAAAAACCCACGTTTCAGCAGCTTCGCAGCTTCTATGCGTTGGCGCGGGCCCCGTTTACCCCTGCATTGTGTTTCAGGCACCACACATGGAAAAGTAATATGTAAAAAGAAAATGAAACAACTCAGAACAACTTCAGGCCCAGGTCACGAGAATCTCCGAAAAGTCCTGAAGCACGTTGCGCAACTCCTTCCTCGAGAGTTTCACCGCCCTGCTCTCCACGGTCACCTCGAACAGGCCCCGATGTTTCCAGCCCCGGATCCACAAGGCCTGCTCACTGAGACATTCTTCGGCATAGATGTTGACCAAAGAGACAGCATTGGCCTGGGAAAAGGCTGGGAAATTCGCAACTGGCCAAATTCTGACCAGATGCGTTAGGACACTCATGCATAGGCATATGAATGTCCCGTTTCACATGTTTCACAATCTATTTGATTGCTAGCACGACATTGTCATCACAGAGGTCAACACATGAATATGGTGGGCATGCCCAGCGTTTCAGCTGGAAGTAGTTCGCTGCATCCCCAATAGAGGTTTTGGAAAATGGGTATACCCCTGCAAATGAGATGACGTAAAATGACCCCCTTTTATGGTTGGCTAATGGGATGGCGACTATGGCATTGGGTAAACACCGCAGTATGATGTCCAGCCAGTTTTCTGCTCCCCTTGGACTTTCCTTCTTTGATTCTCACTACAAATGTGGAGATAGTGAGCATTCACCGGTCCCTGCCGCCGTTGTTGCTCTTCTGCATATGGTGACCCAAACTTGCCACCACTCTCGATGCTCCGCTACAAATGGGGTGGGGTGGGGATGCCCAGGTTGATAGATTGCCTGAACACTGTGGGACAGGCGGGAGTTTAAGATGGACTGCATCCTGCCTAGGTTTTGACTGCTACGCCCCCTAGGTGCTTCAGGATGTTGTTTGGAGGTGGGTGAACCGGAATGCTGATTAAGGTTATTGGGTCGATCAAAGAATACTTGAGGCCAAAGGGAAGGAGACCAAAGCTAGTTGGGCAAGGAGAGATGTGTATTGAGAGAATATGTGGCGCGACCTTTTTAGTTGCAATTTTTGAATCTAAAATTGGCAGAAAAGGCCGCTCCAAATCCGTTCTCCACTGCACAAATAACCCAGTCTTAGAATCCGGTAACTTAGGTACATACATCCATCGAGCAAGAAGTGCTTGGGGAACCTTAAGATGCGCATCTTCCATTCCTCACCAAGAGTGGGTCATGTTTTCATGCAGATGTCTTGAGGAAAAGAAGTGCAAGATTCCAAGTGGTTGTTCTTTCATTACATTACAGTACAGTACATTCCCTTACATTACATCACATCATATAGATTGGATTACATTAGATTGGATTCGATTGCATTGCATTAAATTACATTGCATTGCATTCACAAACCTCACGGTGAATATTGTCTTATAGATGTCTAGTGTGTGCGTGGGCATGCGATCGCCATCGATCGCCTGGTCGCAGATGAAACCCAGCGGGATGGGCGCTTTGAGCCCACGGGTGGGGGGGAATGATTCGACATGATTAATCATGCCCAACATCGGGGCCCCAAAACCAGTTCGGCATGATAAATCATGAAAGCTGCATCCAGTCTGCCACCAATTCATTGCTAAAGCAAATCCAACTCCGCTACCAAGCTAGCTTTTGTGACAAAGACAGGGAGACAGACAGATATGTACAGAGAGACAACAACACCATCGTGATCAGTAGTTACATATGGATTGGCGGACAGGCACGTCGGGAGATTGCTGGATACCTTTAAGCATAGATAGGAGGACACGGAGAGATGCGTTCGTCTTTGGATATTAAAGAAAAATAAGTAAAACATTCAGATATCTAGATATAGAAATAGCGATGCAAATGTACACGTACTTACTTTTCGTTCAGTTGCAGATAGACATTGATGTGTTCATGGCAAGTCGCTGATTACATACATTACACTACACTATACTACACTACATTACATTACATTAGACTACACTACACTACATTACACTACACTACACTGCATACATACATTAGATACATTAGATTACATTCCATTGCATTACACTACATTACACTACACTAGATACATACATTACATACATTACATTACATTACATTGCATTCCATTGCATTGCATTGCATTCCATTACATTACATTACATTACATGCATACATACATACATACATTGTATGAACATACATTACATACATTGTATGAACATACATTGCATACATTACATACATTACATACATTACATACATTACGTTACGTTACATTACATTACATTGCATTAATTACATATGTACATTGATTACATACATACACTAATTACAGACATACATGAATTACATACATACATTAATTACATACATACAGTACATTACATAAATAATATTAATTACATAAATACATTAATTACATACATTACATTACATTACATTATGTGACGTGACCTGACGTCACGTGACGTGATGTGAAGTGACGTTACATTACATTACATACATAAATATGTATATATATATATATTATATTCATATATTTTATATATATTCATGTGTTCTACATACAAATGATGTTCATGATGTAGAGATAGATACAGAGCAAAACAAAGACTTGCAACACGTCACGTTACCCTCCCTCTATCCCTGCCTTTCCGGAGCCCATGGACGATCTCTGATCCATCTCATCTTCGTTGTCAATGCGCTCAGAATTTCGGCTTGGTCCATTTCCGAGAATGGACATCATAAGATTGCTGAGCGAATGCCCTCAGTTGCCCAGAAACTGAGGTTTTTGAGCAACGGGGGTACTTTACCAAAAAAATTGCCTTTAAATGCCACCCAGGTGTCTACGTCTACTTCCATGTGCGGGCTGTGAGCTTGCATCCTGCGTTGTATACAAACCAGCGCCAGATGCCAAGATGTATATCCCCTCGGCCTTTTGCTGCCGAAGGAAAACAGAATCATTCCTCAGCTAGTGCAGGATGCCTTTAAAGCAGCTGCATAGTGACCGATATATTTATATATTTCTGTCCTCCTTGGTTATTCTGTTGGTTAATTTCCAGCACCAAAGTATGGAAATGTACTTTCCTTCAGCAAAGCTTCTCCAACAAGTAGAGCTCTTGAACGGCCTGGTTGCACAAATTCAATTCCATTGTTCTGTTCACATTGCCGATCTCCATGAAGAAGGGGTGGTGGCCAAGGTCAAACTTCGTGCCTCGTGGAACAGTTCGCGGACCAAGCCTTCCGGTAAAGACAGAAGAAACTGCATATGGTCCTCAGCGAAACAGCATGGAAACAGAATGCAAAAGTCTCCAATCAAATCAATCAAAGAACAGCTGGAATTAATTTCTATGGCATGGTGTGGTATTCTGTGGTATTTTGGTATGGTGGTGTGGTGCAGTACAGTATGTACTGTATGCAAATCTATCTGTCTATGTGCACATCCGTTTGCGTGTCTTGCATCTGTATGGATATTTGCACGCATGCTTTTTGTGTGTGTGTGCAGCTGCATGTAGATAATAGTCAAGCATTTGTATAAATGTTTTCTATTAATCCTCCAACCAGGACGACAACCCAGCTTGTCACAACCCAAAACGGTCCTGTATGGTTGCTCGAAAATGTTCACGCTCCACCAGTTTTCCTCAGTTAAGACACCCGGTGGAGCAATCTCTTCCAACTGAGGCCGGCTTCAGAACAGCTGAATTGGGGAACCAAGTTTCTGATCTTCATCGCATGTTTCATTGACACACCGCAGGTGCCGCAATACTTTCTGACCTTGGTTTATTTCAAGCGAAATAAAAAAAACGGATGATACAACTGAAGCAACAAGACTGAGGACTTAAGATGCCTCAGTTATCATCCCATTATCTTTCACTGGAGCAACAAGTTATCCACAACACTTTACAACTGGGACAAGTTTTTCGAAAGGTTTTCGGGTCACGGAATCCAGCATCTGCGTCATCTTGCGGGTCCTCCTCGCTACATCTGCCATGATGTTGGTCAAAACTGACACGAAGAGAGAGGAGACGCAGAGCGCTACAAAGGTTGCCTGGAGGGAGCTGTCGCACCAGCAAAATCATACATATGTATAATACTGTGTATATATATATATATGCATACGTATATTATACATCTACATGTACGAATCGATGGATGGATGGATGGATGGATGGATGGATGGATGCATGAATGGATGAATGGATGCTGGATGGATGGACGGATGGACGGATGGATGGATGTGTAACATATTATGATACTAAGTCATATTTATATACATGTATGTCCCATGGTTCCCTGGGATTGCCATCATCCGTGGTGAATGAACTTCAGAATCCTCAGTCCAAGGGTCAATGATGGCCAGGTATCGTTCAAAGGCAGTCTTTAGCTCCACATTGGCTCTCAATGATGAAGCAGGGAGCCTGCACATGAAGCAGGGTCTATCAAAATATTCAAAATGACAGGGGCTTCAGCTTTCGAACGTCCCACCGTGTCCCACCTGGACACAGCCCACTCAACGCTTCGCATATATTGCTGAGCAAAGGAAGTCTGTGTTAAACCTTCCTCTCTGGCCCATCCACCATCCACATCTCCAGCGACAAACCACAAAGCTGCCTCAGCTAAAACAAGAACCACTCAGCCACAGCTGACTTTTAACCATCTTCTAGAAACTATGTCAACTTTGAGTAGTCCAACATGGTTTGCACCGCAAAACCTTCTGCTGCATTAATATCAACTGCCAAGTAACAAGGAAGTGAACTGATACCATGACGCCCATCAGCAAAGTAAATATGGATATCAAAGCGGATGACACCCAGCCCTGCAAGAACATCCTGCATGGCACTCACAACGCTACCAATGGGCAGTACTGTCACAGCTGCCTGGGGATTAAGAAAAAATGGTCAAAAACCTTAGCGTCATCTATTCAACTATGATTGGTTTGTCACTGCGCCATTGAAATGACACTAATACACTAACACTACCAACACTTCAATATATTTCCATACGTTTAAATCTTCATCACTCCGATTTCTGCCAACGGCAGAGTTCTGGCCGTGTCCCTAGCTTAGCATCAAGTGCCAACGCAATGCCGCAATGCGACGGTGTAAAATCAAGTGTACCCGCGATCGGAGCAGTGGAACATTGAAAATGTGTACGACAATGACAATGGGCATCTATGGCCATCGATGGCCTGTATTCCAACTACAGCCAATCTATGTAGTCCAACAGAGTTTGTGACTGGATCCCAGTTGAGCTGTTGAGAAGTCTAATTTTGCGGCTTGTGATGGTTGTTGCTCATTGCTGATTGCTCAGAACCATTTGATACTGTTTGAATCTGTTCGATGTTTTTCCACGTTTTTTCCATGTTTTTCGAACGTGTCCTGAAGAATTTGTAGAAGCTGAACTTCTTCAGTAGCGTCATGACCTTGCGAAATCTCATCACGCGTGCAAAGCGGATGAGCCGCACCAGGCGCCTCGCTCGCAAGGCGCGCAAGACCCCTGAGGCTGCTGGATCCGATTCACCGTCATCGCTGTCGCTCATAAAGAGATTCACAAAGAATAGAATTTCGGGAGCTAACATCAACATGTCGAACCTTGGTCGACTCAACACAATGGCGAAACTGGAGCCATAGCCAAATCGTGAAGGAATGTAGAGCCTGAAGTTTGAATCTCTTAATTGAAAAAGCATGCAAACTTGATTTGAGACCATTGAATGTCTGCGTTATCCTTATTAGGTAGCTGTGACCAAGACACCAAAACCAAAACTTGATATAAACCTTTGCAACATCGATCAAACGCGAGTGGAGAATGTCATGGATGTAGACTGCTGTCAGGAAGGACATTGGCACGTCCAAGAGCCAGTACCCCGTTGTGGTCCAGTGCATCACATCCGCCACTTCTCTGAAAACCCCGTCGACATTGTAGACTTGTAACGGGGCAGTTAGCACCTGGATCTGACAAGTATAGGAAACATGGGGGTTGTTTAAAAAAAAAAAAACGCTGTTGCCCTTGTTTGTCGTGACCAGGAAAATGAGGATAAACCAATGGATTTCTTGGTTTGAACGGATTTATGAGCCGCAGAAAGTATTTGCTACATGACATCCAGATGTTTCGCCCAGCCCGATTCTCCAACCTCGATACACAGTGCCACCATGGCCAAGCAATCCCAAACGATACGCTTCCGTGATTCCGGGTGCATGGCACATCCAGCAGATGCCAAACCTGTGGAGGAAGCTCTAGTGGTGCGACTCTGTACTGAGTTTGTTCGTGCAGATGGCGCTGGAGATGACACCGTCAGTCGATTTTTCTCCAGGTCATACAGGGTCTGGTCTGAGATATTCAATTCTGCACCAATTTGAAATCTAAAGTCACTTCTGCTGAGGAGAGTTTCCTCAAACTGCGTGGTTGTCTTTCGTGCCTGTCATGGCATTCAGGGAGTTAGGAATGTGGGGGACAAAAGCAGTCAACCGACTGGAAGTTCTGTCACAACCCTTAGAGGTTCCTTAAAGCATCCTGGGGCAGGGTCCAGTTTTAAATTCTTAATGTAGCACTTGAGATCCTGTCAAGGCAAGATTCCGTTGAAAAGCGCAATATCGCGTCCACTCGATTCACTAGATATTGATCTCAAATTTCCATATTTTTCACAAAGACTTGATCTTACATGTATGTTGCTGCTATCACTGCAGCTGTGCTGAGGAACTTGTTCGTGGTCTTCACGCAACATGACAACATAGGCCTTTTCAAGACAAAATCGATATGTGGGAATATGTGGGGTGTCTTGAATCAGTTGAATCATTCAATTTCTCTGAAATGGCTTTACAAGAATGCCATTTATGCCATTTAGAGATCTCCAAGAAAACTGACTGCAGACAGGTCACTGACTTTGCCATGGACCACATTGCTTTATTCGAAGACACTTTGGTCACGACAGGTTCCTCGTCATCCACATCGAACTGCATCGAGGCGGCTTGCGTCACCTGATCTGACAACAAGGTCGCTGGTAGAAATGGCATTGCCGACATCAGCAGTATGTATGTGGGGGAAACGTCAGTAGAAATGTCCAAAACACCTGAATTCTTTGGAAAAACATTGAAGATCATTGAAGAACTGCCTACAATGTGTTTCAATGTTTCTCAATGTTTCTTGATGGATCATACCAGTGCCATGCCTTGGGAACATCGTTCTCAATCTCATCTTTCACTGATTTCCTCAGAGGTTTCAGCCTCAAAGTAGTTGATGGCGATAGTACTCTGGACCTGAGACCACAACGCTGACTGTTTCAAGGTTTCAACGCCGTCCCATGGGCGTCAAGTCCAACCTACCTTCTGCGAATGACTAACATACCTATGGCAGCTCTGGAAAATGGCCCATAGAAATAGTTGATTTACGTTGATTTACCGAACTTTTGATTTACAGTCAAAGATGGTGATTTTCCAGTTCGCTATGTCATTACCAGAGGGTCGATTAAACCACCACCTGTGGTGCTGTCATCTCGCAACCTGCCTGGAGCGGTCCCCAATATCTTGCTTGTAGACCTCTTTGAGTCGCAACTGCAACTCCTGCAACTCACGTTGAAACGTCGGCCCACGTTGAAACGCCTAACCCAAGGAACCTCCCAGATGAGTGAATTTTCTTGGGTTCGAATCATAGCCAATTTCTGGCTCATTATGTTCATTTGAATGTGCATCATGTCACCATGTCACAAATCAAGTGCATCTTGCCTGGATCTGTTTCAGGATTTCCACGAAACTGCCAGGTGCTGAGGAACAACCATCTGAACTTAGTCGCGAGACGTGACTCAGGCGGTGAGAAACCTGCGGCTCCGCAGGCGAGGACAATGGAGGAGGCTCTCCATCTGGAAGCATCGGCGCTCCATCCATCGCATCTGCATCCATCACCACTGGATCAACAAACGTCTGCGGGGTGGCATTAAAATCATTACCGAACACCCATGACAACTCCACAAAATCATGGGTGTGAAATGCATGGAATTCTGGCAAGAAATGGCCTGATCAACACAACGTTTGAAACTTTGTCAACAAATTTATGCACGTGTTTGAAACAAAAAATGGTCAATAAATTTCATGCAACAACAGCTGGCACCATCTCGCAACCATTTTGATCCGGACTGCGTTTCAACAATGCAATTGACGTTCTGCCACAAACCTTCGGGCAAATGGCAGAACGTCAATGACCAAAACCATTGGAAATCAATTGGCAAGAGAGAAAGACACCCGAGACTTTGCAACAATGATGAACCCTGTGTTCTTTCAAAAATTCGCAGCAAACATCTGCCCCGAATCTCATCAGTGTTCACTGTTTTTTTTTGATGACGATGTCGTGAACTTCGCCTAATTCAACTGATTCAACGTTGGACGTTCACACGTTCACATACCAACAATGATTCGATCTGCCATGGTTTTGCTATATTTTTTTGTCCAAGTTTCTGAGGTGATCGAGGAACCCAGACTCACTGCTAAAATAGCGGTTACCTGAGCGGTAGAAAGGATTGTGAATAAACGAACAAAACCATAAAATTCATGTTTGATCCATGTGCGAGTGCGATGTCTTTAGATTGTGCGACGCCTCTAGATAGAAATTTGTTCGCCATCAAACACCAAACCAAACCATTTTTTTGCATTCGAGTCTCATTGGACACATCTTCGCACGGATTGTCTTTGATCAGGTGGTGGCACCCACTTGTGAGAAGCGGGATGGGACGTATCCAGCCCATGCCTGGCTTCAAATGCCCTGCAAATTGTGAATAAGGTCTGAAAACATTGCACAGAATACAATACATTCCAAATTCGATTCCGCATTTTGAATCATGGAACTGTTTTGACGTCTATTAAATCTGGAATTCATGCATGGTCAAGCCGGCATGCCTATGGAAAATGTTCGGTGCAAATTGAACGTATTTTTTCATACACTAAAGAAACCTGGAGATGACACACATTGGCACGGGGATATCCAATACTTGCATTTCCCCGACGTCACTTCGTTTCCCATGGATTTGGGATTCCCATGTGCCTTCCTCGAAGGTGGGCGCCTAAATCTTCAATTCCACCTTTACTGCACCAACCGCATTGACATTGCCACCCCATGTGATGCAAGTGAAAGGGCAAATGAGCAACATGACACGGTTATGTTTTGATATTATCCAAAATGTGATTTGTTTTTGCATTTGACACGATATTTTTGAACATGAATGGTGCATTGAAAGGATTAATTTCGCAACTTGTCATAGACCTGAAATACAAGAATCACAAGAAATATGAAAGTATAATAGCCATTGTTGCAGTCTCAAAGACAATAAATAGTCACGTTATTGTTCCAAACACCATTCGTTTCATACAATTTGTACAATTTTATTCACACTTGCAGTTTGCATGTTTATCTTGTTCCGTTGCTAAACCAAATGTTTAGCGAAAACCATGTGAACATGACCATCCACCAAACCATAACCACCAATTGCTTCCCAAAAAACAATCCAAACGGGGCAACTAACACTATATTATATATTTATCCTCTTTGAAAACGCTGGTGCCAGAATGTTGCAGCAAATTGCAACGTACCAATTCGACATCGAAGATTGCAAAAGCTGACAAATACTGTAAAATGAACAACTGGAAGCAAGCAACGTGGCACTCTTGTTTTAACCGTTGGGCACGACTCAGGCCTGTGGTTCAGGCTGTGGGTTTGGCAGCAAAAAGAAAATGGAGCGAACTGAGGAAATGGATCTTTGACATCCTGAATCCACGTGTGAGTGAGTCAAGCGCCGGGTGGGTCAATGTCCTTGTTGCGAATGAGGGTGGGGCGCTTGAAACACTCACACAAAAAGAAACATGTTGCATTGACATCCATTGATTGTATTGCATCCAAACATGACATGTCATTGAAATCTGTCAGATGAAGAACATGTACAAATCCAAATGGAGAAAGCTCTGAATCGCTTGAACCAGACCAGCTGTGTTGCAATCAACACTTTCTGCACAGGATAAGTCGCAATCAAGTGTGACAGCTTGATTATCCTCTTTGAAAACGCTGGTGCCAGAATGTTGCAGCAAATTGCAACGTACCAATTCGACATCGAAGATTGCAAAGGCTGACAAATACTGTAAAATGAACAACTGGAA
This sequence comes from Cladocopium goreaui, assembly GCA_947184155.2. NCBI lineage: Eukaryota > Dinophyceae > Suessiales > Symbiodiniaceae > Cladocopium > Cladocopium goreaui. Next base: position 37,614 of record CAMXCT020003152.1, on the reverse strand, counting down.
GCAAGCAAGGTGGCACTCTTGTTTTAACCGTTGGGCACGACTCAGGCCTGTGGTTCTCCCCACTTTCGCGCCAGTGCCTGATGTCGCGCCCAACAGTCAACCACATCCAACTCATCCTCTGTCGCCCCCAACGCACGGACTTTGGAACTGTCCTGTCTTGATGGACCATCCGAGTGGTTAGAGTCAGTCGGTACTCGTGCGTACCAAGGGGACACTTGATGTACAGTCTCCAGTGCAACTGTAGCCACCAACAAACCTCTCGCAACTCTATTGCTTGTACTGCAAGAAATGAGGGCATCTCGCACTGCGTTATTGTCAGTGTAGAAGACTGTCTCTGTTCTCAAACGATCTCCCCAAATCAGGAAGGCACAAAACAAAGCAAAGAACTCGCATTCATAGATGGCTGTCTTTCGAGTTTCAGGATTCATTGGCTGTAACAAATCAGCATCAAGGCGCTGAGAGAAAAACCTCACTGGCCTTCCATTCTCATTGAAAAGCACGGCACCAATCCCTGCAAAAACTGAGTCGCCGTCAGGTTCATAGCAGGCATCTGTTTGAACAAACCACGGCCTGCCCCTCGCAGGTTTGAGTTCACGAGGCCTCCCATCCAACAAGAGACTCCTGTGCAAAGTCAAGGCCAGAATTGCCTTCTGGTCCAACCTAGGGCTGTGGCTGTGGTATGCATGTTGTGTAATGACAGCCAATGAGGCCCTTGCTATCCGTCCAAAGACATTGCCTGCAGCGAACTGCAGTCTTCCACGCAACCTCAAGGCTTCCGCCTTTTGTAACACCTGCGTTTCAATCAAGGCTTCCAAAAGCTCAACCAATTCCTTTCTGCGGCTCTCAGTGTTTCCAACCATGACCAAACCTCGATGGAATTGGGACACATTGATGCTTACTCCCAAAGCGCTGAAAAGCTCTGCAAACTCTGGCGCCTTCTCACCAACCTCCGCAAACTGCCAGCCAACAAGTTTGAAGAACATGTGCATGCAAGATTGCACGGAGGATGCCTCCTTTGATGCTGCAATCGACACAAAATCGTCGAAATAATTTGTTGTTAAGATCAAAAGATCTTTAACCAGCACATACCACAAACTGTGACTGAACCGCAAAAACGCATGGACAGACCTGATTGCCCCAAATGGCAGGGCTCTCATACGAAAGCCAAAGAGCCCAGATGTCAATGGGCACCTCACGACAATATGAGCAAACTTCTGAGATGAAGGCCGAACAGCACATTGTCGGTAGGCTCCGACTAGGTCGAACGTGCGACCGACCCAGGGTGAGTCCGTCTCGACCTCCGTCATGGTCTGAATGCACATTGCAGCAAAGACGTCGAGAGTGTGAGGTTTCGGACTCTCGCAGGACTGCACTGTGGCGTTCACCGACGACCTTGAGAAATCGTCTATACATCTGATCTTGTGCCCCTGCTGGATGCCAAACCGCCTGCTCAGCGGGACATCAGGAGCAATGTCAACAAGAGGGATTGGTCCCTCGAGAGCTCCTGACTGTACTTCTTCCAGGGTCTTTGACCAAACTGTCTCTGAAAATTCATCTGAGCCACCTCGTTGAAACTGGTCATGTATGCCATTCCGCTCCATTGTGGCAATGTTGCAAAGCTCATCAACACTGATGCTGGCTGGCTGGAATCTGGCCGGCCATAAACCTGTCCTCTCAACGCATCCAACCAAATCTGTTCCTTCCACAAACTCATCATGACCTGCTGGTCTGGGTAGTCTACCGACTTCAGCATCGCCTTCCACAGCAACACATTCTTCTGTCCAATGACCTTGAGCACTTCGCTGTCTATTTGCTGCTTCAACGCTGCTTCGTCCTCTTTCAAAGAGACCAGCATCCTCAACCAATAGCCCAGCCTGGACGCACGGTATGCCATGCGCTCATGCACATCCATTGAACTGTATCTGCAGATTGTATCATTGAGAACTGCAGGAAGGCCAGACTTCAAGGAGGCTGGGTGTCCAAATTCCACCATCTGCTTTGCAAACTGCTCTTCCGTCCAGGGCACTCCCCACAGTTGGGTCTCAGTTGGCCCAGCTTTCACATATGGCTGGGTCCCACACGCATTGACGATCCGATCAATATCTGGTTGTTGCAGATGCTGCTCGGAAACAAAACCCCCCCCCTGTAGACAAGATTCGGGCAGCATGGAAGGAGAAATGTGAAGCAACTTGGAACCTTTAGGCAAAACAGTAGGTGCATTTGTTGTAAGCACCTTCAATGGTGATGTACACTTTTTATGCAAATCCCATTGTGGAAGATCCATCTGATACCCTGTCAGTGCGACCTTTGATGCATAGGTCGGTATCAGTGGTGGGAGCTTCGAGGCTTTCGACTGAAGCCCTGTCTGTGCCCTCAACGCTGGCAAGGTAGCAAATTCTTCATTGTTGAGGTGTGAAATTGTTTCGGGGGGCATTGCAATGCCTCTTCGCTGCAACGCAAGGACAAACGCAGCGGCAATTCGTCTTGCCAGCGCCATGGGGTACGCTGTTTCTAAAGCTGTTGCAAACTGCTGAGTGGGTTCAAAAATGCCCCACTTGTCGTGCTTGTGGTCTGCTGAGACTCCAGGACACATTCCATTAATTGTCGAAAATTCATCTGCATTGAAGGCAAGCATCGTACGCTTTGGACGCTTTCCGCCGTATCGGCAACTCTGAAAAACAGTAAACTTCAGCATGTGTAAAATTGATTGCATAAACGTTGTCTGCCAGAAAAAACTGTATTGTGGATTCTCGATACATATCAAACATCCATGTTCCACTGCCCATTTGACAAGTTCACTCGTCAAGTGATAAAGTTTGTTGGCCTTGGAGATCTTGATGCGATCTGAAAAAGGCAAGTGAGGAATCCCGTTTGGGAACTCGTTTGACCGCAACGGCTTTGGCGGCACAGGATCTCCAGGGCGCTTACGTTTCAAAGGGATTGCTCTTGCCCTGCTTGCTGAACCGCATGGAGGCGCCAGGAAAATGCCAACCACATTGGGATTGGAAAGCCACTGCATTAACAACTCAACGCCAGCTTTCGAGGTCAGGTCTGCTATTGCAATCTGGGCCATCGCGTGCTTGTGTCGAATGTGATCAGTGCCAAATGCACTAAGGACCCCAAACTGCTTTAGGCAGGCCGTGACCCTTGCAGTACCTGCAAAAATCTCCACCACAAGGCAATCCTGTAGAGCCGCACCGGAGTCGATCATGGCCCCGATGCGGTCAAATTGTCACTTCTTCTTATTGTCGTGCTCCTTCTCCGGGTGAGGGGCGTAACAACCCTTCCTGCAGCACAAATGCCACCCTCTTGTACATTCTCCTCCATCGGGAGCTTCAGAGCACTTCCCAACCTGATAGTTGAAGCACAGGCGTCTTCCATGCAAATCCATGTTTGTGTTGTCACGTCCAAGCAAAAACTTCGGCATGATGCCCTTGCTGCCTTTTGATTTGCCTTTGCCATGCCCATGTCCACCTTTTCCTTTGTATGGCTGAGGGCGTGCTCCATGCCAAGAGCCTTTTGCACCATAGTTACCGCCCTGGGGCGCCGTGGACTGGGTCGAGGGCTTTTTTTTTTCCTCGAGTTTGGCCGATGTCGCTCTGAGGCTCGGTCCTTACATGAGCATAAGCAGTGAAAAAAAGTTGTACAAAGGACACAGTTGGTCCATATAGACAGGCAGATCAAACCACAGCGGCAACAAAAAACAAAACCCACCAACACACGACGACCCGCAAATCCCCCAGCCAGACTTGCGTTTCGTCAGAGAACGCGGAAAACAAAACCAAACAACCAAACCAAACACAAACAAACGGGGCCGAAGCCCAAACAGTGGACTGGGTCGAGGGCTGTTGCACTTGTTGCGGCATGCCTTGGGCAAAGGCAGAAGATGAAATCCAACTTCATAGGACTGTAAGGCTTGGAACAGCTGGGAGTCAAGGTCCAGCTTGTTGTCAGGGAGCCGCTTCAACTGAGCACCAATCCTTATCAGGCACATGAACACCTGACGGTCAGCTTTGAGAATCTGCTGCAGCGTTGGCCTGGTATATCCCGTTGGCAGGTCAACTCTCAAATGTGAGGTCAATTGCTGGTACCTCTCATACTGTCCTCACCAGAGCTGGAGCTAAGCTCGATGACATCCTGCGCATGTCCACTGTTCAACACGCTCCAACTTGCTTCTGTCTTGACGTCCGTTGGAACCGTCACATCGTAGAAGGAATCTGAGCACTGGACAGCAGACGAGTGCCTGCCCCAGATTCTTCGTTGCTCCCGTGGTACTTCTGCTTTGGCCGCCCAGCTGAGCGTAGAGCCTTGAGGCTGTGGTGCTCAGACACGGGTCATCGCTTCTCACAAAGGCCTTCAGGATGTTCGTCACGTCTGGAATGTCTCAGGATGGACCCCGTCTCAAACGAGTTAACAACCCTAAGTTGAGGTTGGTTAAGCGCCTATTGCGCACGGAGCCTGTCTCCCTACAGGAAACTCGATGGCATAAAGAGACACCGGAAACACTACACCATAATATTCCCGGGCTGCAGGTTGCACACTGCAGGCCTCCCAACAGACAGGGGAGGGATTTCTGGAGGTGCAGCTGTCCTCATCCCTCCTGGCTGGCGCCTGGACAGAACGGAAGAAATTATCCCGGGACGAGCACTTCTTGCCGTAATGCAGGATCGATACTCTACAATTCGACTAATTTCTACTTATTTACTTCTCCTTTATGGCACTAAAGTCTGTATACATAAAAACTCTATGCGCCCAAACTCTCCTACATATTTCACTCCTACATATACGCCTGCGATATATTAAAACATTAACCTCGCACAAACACCCATGCTCAAAAAAACCCAAACGTCGCACGCATCGAAAAAAACATCACGCTCTGACTGTCGGAAAACGAAATGATTGAATTCAAGCTGCAAACTGAAACATGTGAGGATTCTGAAAAACGATTGCCGCCACCTCGGAGCTGACAAAATTTTGCTGCTGGAAAAATTTCATTCTCAGGCTTTTCAAACGTTGACCATTCTGGCTGCAAGTTGTTTCAAGTCTGCATTCCAGCTGGTCCCGGTTTCACCCCCTGCTCTGTAGTGGTTCTTAAAGAAGGAGAGGAGAGAAACAAGGGTGGGAATTTGGGAGGGTAAATGTTTCAGAGGTTCTTCCAAATTTTTTGGAAAACCCTCCCTCCTTCCCTTGAACCGGGATTGCTACCATATTAATGGAGATCAGATGATTAACCTCTAATCAGAGGATGTCTGATAAAGAAAACACAAGAACATAAAAAGCCAAGATCGTGAATTCACGTCCAGATTCTTCCAACAAATTGTTCACTGCTCCGCACTGAAATCTGCACAGAAAATAAAACAGTTTAAAAAGGTTGGTTTCGACTGTTTGGTTGTTCGAGAGTTTTGGGTGTTTGATGTTTGAGGTTCGGTAACAGGTACACAGTTAGCCGAAGGATCGCGAGGACAAGTGCAGGCGCGTGGAGCGATAGATTAGAGGAGAGAGTACGCTAGAGAAGATTGTATACAGACCAGGCCAATATGGCCTTGTTTAGCGCGAAAGAGAGAAAGTATTGTCTGCAAGCAGAAATTCCCTTCTCCTTTATGGCACTAAAGTCTGTATACATAAAAACTCTATGCGCCCAAACTCTCCTACATATTTCACTCCTACATATACGCCTGCGATATATTAAAACATTAACCTCGCACAAACACCCATGCTCAAAAAAACCCAAACGTCGCACGCATCGAAAAAAACATCACGCTCTGACTGTCGGAAAACGAAATGATTGAATTCAAGCTGCAAACTGAAACATGTGAGGATTCTGAAAAACGATTGCCGCCACCTTTTTTCTGAACTTGCTGGAGCAAGCGGTCAGGGGTAAATTCGGTGTTTGAACTCGGAGCTGACAAAATTTTGCTGCTGGAAAAATTTCATTCTCAGGCTTTTCAAACGTTGACCATTCTGGCTGCAAGTTGTTTCAAGTCTGCATTCCAGCTGGTCCCGGTTTCACCCCCGTAGATTGACCAGCTGGTCAGCAAGCAAACGGTCCACAAGTTCCTGACTATGGTGGAACTCAAGACAGCTTCTGACTCCAAGTAGTCGCAATGCCTCTTCAGGCTTTCCACGAGAGGGCCCATCGGCCACATTGGAGAAACTTGGAATTCTTTCCACCCATGTAAAAGATGGCGACTCAAGTTCAAAGGCATAGAATTCTCTCACAAGGCAACGCATGGTAGGGCTGGAGCTAAGCCCTTTGATGATGGCAAATCTGGCAGCATCATTGTCCACCCACCACAAGGACCGCCTCTCCTTCAGGAGATCTCGGAACATCCATCGTGTGACCACCATGGTGTAGAGTTCAATCTGGCAAATCAATTGATCTCCCACCAGCGACTGCCACTTGTCAAGCAGCGGCTGGGGCACTTTTCCTGCAAGGACCCAACGCTGGTTGGAGGCTGGGTCAACAACAACTGCCCTATACCAGCCACATGGCTTTCCCAGGCACCATCTGTAAAGATAAGTACTGGCCTCTTCTCACTGAAGGCTGAGAGCACCCGGGGCCGGCTGCCCTTGAGCGCAGAAGTTGCATAGTCACAGAATCCCGCCAGATCTTTCAGCCGGTTATTCGACGATCCAGTACCAAAAGCCATGACCTCCGCACAAACTTGATGCAAATGCTTCCCAGCAAAGAACCCTGAGGCATATCTTAACAGTCCATGCACGACTTGAGCTTCATGAAGACTGATGCGCCCCGCAGCCCTTATACGGCCAAGGTTCTCCAGAAGGCGGTCTACACGGCCGGGTTTGTTTTCGGCCACAACAATGCCCTCTGGCACCCGGCAAAGGTCCAAGCTGCAACCAAGAACTTGGAAACTGCTTTCGAATGGCAACCCTTTCGGGCCAGTCCTCGCGTGGCGCCACCCCAGCAGGTCTAGCAGCTCACTTGCGCTGCTGTCAGCGTTTTCCGCCAAGTCAGACGGTGAGAAAAGGGGAAAATCGTCATAAAACACACCACTCGGGATCTTCAGCATGCGATTGAATAAAAACCAAATGCTGCGACTGACCCTGTTAAAGCTGTAAACAGCTGCTGTTGCACCAAACATCAAGGAGTTAGCCACGTAGAACTTGGGAGCTCCATCACGGCCATGGAAAAACAAGACAGCAAGGTGGCGGTGCTCTGGCTTGACCGCCATCTGCTTGTAGGCCTTGCTGAGGTCAAGGCACTTGCCCTTCCACACGCCTGAGCCATGCTTTTGGCGGCCGCTCGCAACAGCTTCTGCAATCCTCAAGGCAAGTCCCGTCACGAAGTCCACGTCCTGGAGTTTGAGATAAGACGTGGCAGTGTAAGCTTGGTTAAGTTGAGACTCGAGGCAATCATCGATCGGCCTCAATTTCATCTCAGCCCCCTGCACCAGCACAAAACGCCTGATCAGCATCCATTTGTCGTGACCGAAGAAATTTGTCACTTCGGCTTCCGATTTGAAGGGTCCTTCCAAAAACCCCTGTTCGAGCTCTTCCGCTGCTGTAGCCTCAAGGTGCTCTATGTGGGACTCCTCGCAAGTCACATTTTTCCTGCCAAGCATGGCCTTCCTGCGCCATAGCGCTGAGTTTTCCAAATCAGCCACTGTCAGTGAAGCAGGCTTGACCTTTTCTGGGTAGCACGGTGGATTGGCATGCTTCCCAGCAAGTGGAACGCCTTGTGACATGTGCTCAAAAATCTCCAAGTCATCATAGCCATACTTTTCCAGGAGGCTCCTCCATAGTAACAAGCGTTTGCCATCCAGCACTTTGCGCAAGCTCTCAGGCATTCCCTCGTGAAGAACTCTTTCCTTTCCTTCCAATTGGGCAGCCATCAACTTGGCCTGCAACATATTCTTTTTGCGCTCTAATTCCACCAGATGCTGAGGACAGCGCAAGTTGAAGTCTAATGACTCCTTGACGACTCCTTCCAAGTGCTCTGTTGTATCCATGGGGTGCCCTGCTTGCAAAGCTTTCTGCAGAAATTGTTCAGGACTGTGGTAAAATCCCAACTTGACCTTTTTCCCAACGCTGAGTGTTTCTTGCTCCTCCCGGACATCATCACCCCCGTAATGAGGAGGAAGAAGTTTGGATCCCTCAGGAACAGGATCTGAAGCCACATGTTGTTCAAAATGGTGAAATTCTGAAATCAACGCTGGGTGTTTCTTGGATTGCTTGCCTTGTACGGCCGTTGATAAATCATGAAGTCTTTGAGGTGCTCCAAGAGTGTAGCCACGCTTCTTGGCGACCACTGCAAGGCAAGCCGCAACTCGTTGTGACAGCAACATCGGATAAGCTGCCTCTAAAGATGTATCAAAGGCCCAACTGCCGTTGTTCCATCGCACCCCCCAAGAGTCATGGGGGTGGTCGTACTGGCAAATTGCATGAAGGCCACTGTAGACTCCCTTGGTCGCCAACCACCCAGTCTCCTTTCGTCGTGTTGAGCCATGGCAGCACGCATGGAAGGTGACCTTTTCTAAGCTGTTGTAAATTGCAGCAGCTTCCATTGAATGTTGCAGTGTTAGTTGAACCAGGGCAGCCCACAGCCAGCTGTTGGCCGGGTTTTCAATACTGAAGATTATGCCCCTGGTGCAACAGTAAACCATAATTGCAACCGCCAATGCATACAAGCGATTTGCACTGTCGACTTTTGCCTGGTGGAACGGGCTCAAATTTGGAATGCCCAGCGGGTGTTCTGCTGATCGTAGGGGTGGAGGATTTGGCACCCCTTGCTTACGCAAAGAGGAAGCTATTGGTCGCTCCCTCGCCCTGCTGGCAGTGCCGCAAGGTAGACCAAGGTGTACTCCTAGCAGCTGTTCTGAACCCAACATGTCCCAAAGAATTGCCTCCCCGCTTGGCGAGGTCAGGTCCAATTGCACAATCGGCACCACTGAAGAACTGCTATCATGATCAACGCTCAAAATTGAAAAACCTGTCTGAAACGCAGCTTTGGACAAGGATCCTCGCCCAGCAAAAATCTCAATAAAAAGAGGTTGGCCCGAGCTCTGCACCTGTGAAACTGCACCATCCTGGCTTCAGTCAGTGTGGTTGCACAAGTAAAACGGCTTGTGCCTGTAGCAACCTTGTTTGTAACATTTATGATATCCACGTGCACACCGTTTTCCAGCCGGGCCCTTGAACTTGCATCGCCCATGTTGATACGCAAAACAAAGCGGCTTGTTGTCGCTGTCATGCGACGTGCAACCCTCGGGAACCTGTACCCTTGAGGTCGAGGCTCCCTTTGTTGATTGGCTCTTTCCAGAACCTTTCGCACCCTTCTCAGTCTTCGCCGTCTTGTTCGGCCTGACATTTGTAGCCACTGGTGCCTCATGCACCCTGGTTGCTGGAAGCGGGGTCAAGTACTGAAGTACTTCGCTTGAGTCCCGCAACCGGTCGAAGGCCGCATCCATTGGCTTTGTCTCACCTGCTGCACTAGCAAGCTTTCCCATAGTCATGTGGGAGGCCAGGATGAATAAATGCTTGTCACAGTCCACCAACTGCTGAATTGAGATTCTCGAGAATCCCTTGGGTTGGTCCTTCATGAGCTGGGTAAACAAAAATTGTGTCCATGACTCAGCTTTCTCGAAGGTGGACAGGCCTGCAAGATCCATCGCTAAATTTCGCCTCTGCCAAGCTGCACGCAGTTTCAACTCTGTATTTGCTTCGCAGTGCTGATCGCCCTGCTTGGTTGAAAGCTTCAAAAGCCCTGAAGAATCGGTGCTAACTGCTGGATCCTTTTTGATGGCTTCTACTTCCTGAGCTCGGCTGCAACAATTCTCAGCCTTCACATAGGTCAGGACACCCGTCTCAACCATCTCCACGTAGAGGTCCACAAGATGATTTGCAGGTATGGTGCTTGGATCAAATATGAGGCCACCAAGCCGCTTCTGCTGCTCACGCTGGCGAGCCACTCGCTCTGCTGTTGGTAATTTCCTGGTGGCCTGGGATGGGTCAAGACTTGACTCCGACCTCAATCTCACATCTGTCAAAGCCATTGTATAGGACTCGAAAAAGAGTCGTCTCAATGTAGCCATCTGATCATCGCTAAGTGCGTCTCCCAACACTTCGGCCAGGAAGCGCTTGAAAGCAGTGTCATCTGCTGTCTGCGGTGAATAAGGGAAAGCAAAAGCCAGACGACCAAATGTCGCAAACTTCTTTTCCACTAGCTTGTCAACAATCCATCGATCAACACCAATCTGTTCAGCCCTGTCTGAAAAGGCTGCAACCGAGTCCAGAGTCGATGACATCGCTCCCGGCGCGGTCTATCTCAGGTTCCTCCCTTCTGCAGACAAAAAAAATTGTTTTGATCTGTGCTTCAAAGTCTTTTTGTCAAGCGTCTCTTTTCAAAACTGCATGCGTTTGCAAATCTAAGTCAACATGTCGGCTGCTGCACTGGTTGACATGCAACCTCTGCATGTTTACAAAAACAATAGGTTCAACTATCAACTAGTTGACCCTATTCATTTGGAATCACAAGCAAACTTGTAAATTCTGACAACATTTTAAATGAACCCTGCATGTCAGTCGGTTGATCTCTCTTGAAAGTTGGGACAAAAGATTCCAACTCTGTCCTTGAGATTTGCCAAGATGCGGATAATAGCTTCGCTTCAGGGCAACAAGGAAACAAACATGAGATCTGTGACACCGCAAGTTGTGTATGCATGCACAAGTGTCAAGTTTTGTTTCAAACAAGTTTGATCGTCATGAACATGTCCGTTGCACTGGCTTGTCACCACTATACGATCTGATTCGTTTTCAGCAGTGTCAATTCCATTGCATCCCAAGCATGTCATGAAACGATAATTGCAAAACACTGTGCAAGCAAACATGTCATCAAAAATTTATTGCAAAACTTCTCAAACTCGACTGCAATCTGATGAATACACGCTGAAAAATTTGATGGCAAAAAGAGGCTTCAAATAACATGTTTTCACCAGTCTTTCCCGTCTGCATCAAACATGTCCCGTGGCTCAGCCTCTTAAGCACTTTTTGTCAGAGATCGGATTCTCTGCATGAAGTTCACTGCAAAATGCAATGCTGAAACCAAGTTGACGGCCAGTTGCAACTAGCACACTCCACATGCCATTAAGTGCAAGACTCATCAGCTCGCTGACTGGCAAAGACCTTCTTGCACTGGCTGCATCCCTCGCACAAGTGTCTATCACCTACCATGGAACCGTACATCTTGAAATTCACTGAAGGCTTTCTGCCGCACAAAAAGAAATCATCTTCATTTGCAGCATGAACCAAGCCCGACACTTTGTGGACGAAAAGCATATTCTCTGGCACACCAGGGAAATCAGGAAAAAGGGATGTCATGTGCATTTGATCTGGAGGCATGAAACGAAAGCTTTCATCACCAGCTTCCCCACACTCTGAAGCAACACTCGACTCCGAGTCCGAGACATCTTCGCCCGCTTGCATCGCCCCTGAAAGACCAGCCGCAGTGTCAGCAGGTACAGTCTCAGGAAACTGCACAATGCGGTCAATTGCAGACATGTCTGGGTCAAAGTCACCTGTCCTAATGAGCCTGAACATTCCAAGGACTTTTGAGTAAAGGCTTGTGTACCCTTCACGAGAATATGTGAGGACAGATTTCATGTGTGGGTCCATGTGGTGCCCTAGGAGGCGCCGTTCTGAAGGGCTGAACATCACCTGAGTACACCGACCTGCCCAGGTTAACAAAGTCGTCTTGCAACTGTGAGATCCATACTTGAAAACTGATGCCAAGTCAAGGTTTCCACTGAGAAACTCACGCAACCAAAAAGTCGCTTCTGATGCGCTCATTGGGCTCGTGGTCCATTGGGCAGTACGCTCAGAATAACTTGGAAGTGCAAACTCTGTGAATTGCAGCCCTTCGACATCACGCGCTTCCAACCAAGCAGACCCCCAGTCAGTTTGAGAGACTCCTGACCCCAAAGCCACGTAAGGCATGAATCTCGTCTTCTGTTCAGCGCTCAACGACGTCTTAGATGATAAAGCCTCTGCATGTATGACAGTTTCCCCATGACCACTTTCCACTGCCAAAGACTTGATCCTTTGGGCATCCTTCCACCGGCAGCAAGCATGTATGCAGAAAAGCAGTTGTCCCAGGATGCATTGTAAAGGTGTGGGCAACGAGCCAAACAATGCTTCCAGCGTCTTGACCTGGGTCACCAACAAGGGCTGCTTCTGTTCCAAGGGATTCTTCGTCAGATACATGTCCTTTGCAACACCTCTGCATCTTCCAGAGACAACTGATCGCACATCTATCAACTGCAACTTGATAGTAGAATCCAAAAAGAAAATGGCCTCCACCATGTGTTGTGCCGACGTTGCGCCCGCTCCAGAATCGCGCATGGTGCACAGGGCAGTGTACAATTGTTCTTCCGTCATCCTCAAGAAGTTCAAAAAGCCTAGCTGTCTGAACACCTTTGCAAGCCTCCACAGTGAGCTTGACCTCTTCTGCAGGGTGGCCGATGCCTTTGACCTGAAGCAGTCACTGATCGACAATTCCACAATAGGAGAAGTGCATCCAGCCCCAACCATAGAGCTGATGCTGCTGCCCAGCTGGCTGGCCATAGGATCTTGAAGAATCAAATCCCTCAGCTTGCTCAAAGCCAACCTACGGATGTCTTCGTCAGGCAATTCTTTCCTCACCCTTTTGACATTCAAACGTATGACAGGAGGATCTGCCCCTTCAGAAGCATCCACAGCTGAAGACCTCTGTACTGTAGTTGAATTCAAAATCTCTGAAATGCCAATGCCAGTCGGTATGAACATGTCACTGGTCCCAGATAGGATTGTACCACTCCAGCGGTCTCCAGTGCGGAAGATTGTACTCATCATAGGGTGTTCCCAGGGCAGTTTTTCCCTCTCCAGTTTCTGCCTCTTACTGAGAGCCGCCAATGCACATTGTTTCCAAGCTGGCTCCAGCCCCTGGGGATCCACCACCTCCACATGAGGCACCCTGTCAGAACCGTCCAGAAAAATTTCCTGTTCACCAGCAACCTCACCACTGTCCACGTGAGGATCCATGGGGAGAAGATCCCAACCAGAGCCTGGACTGTAACCGCAGCTGGAAATATCTCCAAGCAAATTGGTCTCCTCATATACCTGCTCAGCATTGCCATTAGAAAAACCATCAGCAACTGAGGATGAAGCCCAACGTTTCCGAAAACCTCGCAGAGGACGTGTGTCCTCAAATCCCGGTTCATCATCATCATCCATGTCGTGGTGCTAGCAATTCACCCAAGCAAAATCCAGAGAATGAAGGTGCAACCAAATAGGAATCCACTGACAAAATGAAGTCCAGAAAAAGGTTTGGAAGCTTGTTTCTCCAGTTTCAATGCAGTGAAAAGCGCAAGCCCCTTCTGTGCCGGAGCCCCACGAAATTTCATGGCATAATGGGATACCCCCGATACTAAATGTTTCAGAGGTTCTTCCAAATTTTTTGGAAAACCCTCCCTCCTTCCCTTGAACCGGGATTGCTACCATATTAATGGAGATCAGATGATTAACCTCTAATCAGAGGATGTCTGATAAAGAAAACACAAGAACATAAAAAGCCAAGATCGTGAATTCACGTCCAGATTCTTCCAACAAATTGTTCACTGCTCCGCACTGAAATCTGCACAGAAAATAAAACAGTTTAAAAAGGTTGGTTTCGATTGTTTGGTTGTTCGAGAGTTTTGGGTGTTTGATGTTTGAGGTTCGGTAACAGGTACACAGTTAGCCGAAGGATCGCGAGGACAAGTGCAGGCGCGTGGAGCGATAGATTAGAGGAGAGAGTACGCTAGAGAAGATTGTATACAGACCAGGCCAATATGGCCTTGTTTAGCGCGAAAGAGAGAAAGTATTGTCTGCAAGCAGAAATTCCCATCCAAGTAGTAAAGGAACAGAGCTGCGTGAACTCGTCACATGCTGAAACAGCAGAAAAATGACTACCCATTATATATTAGTGGGGATTTCAATCAAGTTGATAGCGCTTTCTCGGACCTCTGGAATGACCTCTTGATACATGCGAAGGTCACGGACATTCAACCAAACTTATCCACCTTTGAAGGGCCAAATGGTCACTCTGCCCTCGATAGGATATTATGTCCCACGGAATATATAGCGGCAGCCCAAGTCGATGTACTCGTCGCTACGCATAGACGCCATCATCTGAGTGGACATTACCAACTTACTGCCACCTTCCTAGTTCGTCCATGCGTTAAGAGCAATATGAAAGACCCAATTCACCAAACCATCCTGTCGGATGTTTTTTGCCCAGGGCGTACTGAAGCAGACACCTATGCTGTCCCGAATGATTTACAGGAACTAATACGACGCATACAAAGGCTGAAAGATGCCGACGATGTCGACTTTGTTGCTACCCTATGGTCTTGGTGGAGACATCAACCCATCCCATCAATGCATCCGCGAGTCCCTGACCATGAACTTCTGCGGAAATTCTTGAGGATCCGTGCAGAAGTACTACATATTCCGGTAAAACAATACCAGTCTCTGCAAGCTGTTACATACCATGTCTTTTCGTCCCATCCAGCGCCAGAAATACAGACAGGACAGGCAAAATTAGTGTGCGGAGCGACATCCTCAAACAGATGTTTGACTTTTATGACCAAATTTCAGTCTCTCGTCATTACCCGAGCCTTGAACAAACCAATTTCCAAGCTAGAGGTATCGGGAGCAATATCAGCTTTTGGAACCGACTTCGCGCAATCTGCCCAAAAGGAGTTACGTACAATGGCCCAATATTAAACAGCCAGGGCGACCACTGTACTACGTCATGCATGTTGGATGAAGCCATGCTTGATACACGAAAATTCTGGTTTGACGAACCTCTTGATCATTTCCAGGAATGGAAACCCGTTCTGCGCGAGTACCAAACGGCCACATCGTGGCCCTCAATTGATCTTCCGCAGAAACAAGATTTCCTCCATACACTGCTTGGCACCAAAGACTCTGCCCCTGGCCCTGACGGCATCCCATACTCCGCATGGCGATTATCCCCTGAAGACAGTTATCCTGTCCTGGAACATCTAATGGGAAAAATAATCTCAGGCGCTCGTGCAGCCCCCGTTCAAGTTGGGGTTTGGATCCCTAAAGCCAAATTGGGCCCAACGGCAGATTTTTTCAGGCCCCTTGGAATGCCCAATACCTGCGATAGGCTTGTAGACGGCACCATTGCTGCAGTAATCATGAAGGCAACCTGTGCGTATATGCACCCATCTCAGGTAGTGATGAATTGCTTCAAAGAACCACAGCATGCAGTCAATGCCATTCAAGCTCTGCTTGATAGTGATGTGTTCATGGCGGCTCTGTTAGTTGACCTCTCGAAGGCCTTTGAACGAGTTAACCCCTACTGGATATTGCATATTTTGCAAATGAGGGGTGCACCAACTTGGGTATGCAACTATGGCCAAATATGTCTTATTTGGAAGGCTCATTCGCCACAAAGTACAGGGCAGATTACTACCACCCAGATCAGTGCATGTGGGAGTTGACATGGGCAGATCGTTTTCGGTTTTCCTTTTCTGCCTAGCTATGGATCCAATCTATGACTATTTGAACAGAATAGCGCGAGTTTTAAGTGTACAGGGCTACATAGATGACAATACAATTGCTGGCCCTGGGAATGATATCGGATGGGTCCAGGAAATTCAAACTTGTTATCAAGTATGCCGCACAGCTGGGTTCCAAATTGACCCTCATTCCTGCTGGCAAGCTGTCTGTTCTGATTGCCCCCCGTTTGCTACCCAAACGGTTACAGAAAGGAACGAAAGCCAAAGTCTCCTCCGACAGCCTCGGCATCCCATTCAGCCATCCTGGCCGCCATCTTGCCACGCAAAACACTCATCCTGTCTAGAGCAGGAAAGTGCATTGGCCTCACGCCAAGGGAGGCCAGCCAAATATTGAATGGAATGGACTACTCTTCCATCAGCTCACTCCTAGCGATCGAGTGTGAATGTAGATGCAAAACTGCCCTTGTTGTTAACAGCCCGCTTCCTAGCTGGGTTCTTCGTCAGCTGGACCAAGCTGGCTTTGGGGCTCACTGTGTGCAAGGGGTAGCCACATCTCTTGGATTACTGCTGCTCGGGCGCTCTCAGCTCGATGATAAAGACCTATGGAAAGCCACCACGCATCCGTCGACATTAAAACTGCGGAAAATTTTGTACACAGGCTACGCTTATTCAAACAACCTGTGTTATCAATTGTGTCAAGAAGCATTGCTTTCAATACACTCTCAAAGTGTCGTTCTCTATACAACCTCATACTTTGGCGCTGCCACTGAAGACTTGCGAATGCTGAGGGCTGCAGCAGCAGACCTCCTTCTAGGTAGAAGCTGGATACGACATGACTTGCTAGCCTATGTCCTTCGGTGGAGCAGAATTTCTCCACTTCTTGACCCTGGCCTAAGCATACTCGTGTCTGCCCTAAGCCTTTTCTTACGTAAGGGAGGCGGACTTCATGAATTATATAGTGAATACCCCCCACCCGTCAATAGACAGACACACCAAGTTAGAGCCTTATGGCAGGCCTGGTCAAGAGTCGTAGGGGAAGAGCTTTTAACTACGGCCGCTTCGAGTAACGGAACGGTCAAACAAAGAATCAACGCGGTTAAAACGCTTATTCTACGTCATATGATGCAGGTCGCGTCCAGCTACATCCGTAATAAAGTGCTAGCATCAGGGTGGACGGGAGGAATCAGCTGGTCTTGGCTTTCCCAAGCTTTTGCAGCCAGCAAGAGATGGATTCCAAGTATGGCTAGGTTCACGCTACTCAGATGGGCAGTCAATGAAGATGATGATGATTGGCTGGCCCGGCGAGGAACGAGTAGGAGTAAAGGTTGTGCTTTCTGTGCCAACACAGGTCGCACGTATCCATTAGGCGGCTTTCAAGCAATTTGTGAGAACTGCATCTCCCTTAAGCAGATCACAGGGTTTACCATCAACGCGCTAGAAGTATCTGAGCTGAGAGGCCCTGCTAACATGCAAAACCAAGATACAACGGGCGAAGTCTTGACACCACCATTTCATCCCTTTTGGAAGGCTCTAGGAAGAGTAAGAGACATCTCGCAATTGCTACCAGGGTAGTCCACCAATATCGCCTACTTTTAAGAGAAGCTGGAGCCATGAGGCATCAAGATGCTGCTCCATTGAGAGCCACAGATACTTGGATTGCCAACCTCACCCAAAAAGTCTATGCAGATCTACCCTCTGACTTGAGGCTAGCTCACGTACAAATGCAGCAGACCAATGCAGTATGCGACCTTGACGACTCTAGCCTCACATGCCGTGATAAATCTCCTTTGCATATCTCGTGCACGCTTGCTCCTGCGCGCGTCTGCAGTGCAACGAAGACATGCGATACGAATCAAACTTTAGGTGTCATCCAACTTGGATCAGAAGCAGCCCAACTAATTCAACACTCCTTTCAAGTTGGACTAGGAATTTCACCCAATGTGGCGCTTACCGTCTATCTGTGTGGGTGTGGAGATTTCCACTGTAAAATTACTGCCCTTGTGCCAATAGGCCCAGAAGATGTCCTATGCAGCAATGTACAACAGGAGGCAGGTACCTTAATTGTTCAATCCGATGGATCTTGCCATGCTGACAAAGGAGTAGGAGGAGCGGGGGCAGTGGTACAAGAGTTGCAAACTCATGGCCTAACTCTCCTACAATGGAGAGCTTTAGCCTTGCCTAAGTGCCCGGACAATATTTTTGCGGAGGCAATGTCTGCAAACCTAGGGGTTGACCTACTTTGTGAAGAATTAGTGCAGAGGAAATTTGCCGTCCGGCAAGTATATTTGTAAGGGGACATTCTCCCAATTATAAAGCACCTGGCGTTTGCAGGGCGTTTTCGGAGGATAGACTTGCAACCGATCGTACAACAAATAAGACGGAAACAAGCCAATTTCTTTGATTTTGGCACATGGATGTATCGTCCTCGAGAAGCAAATATAATTGCAGACTATCTGGCGGGGATAGCCAGTCGTGCTGCTTCTGAGCTTCCGAACGGACAATCCCAACCTGTTGAAATACCTGCCCCAGCTCCGTATCACATGGCAATGCAAGTAGGAGCCATTGTGCTAGATGAACGACCATGCGGAGACGATACTATTATTAACAGAACTCCCAAGTAGTGGTTTGCTGGAAGTACGACAGTTTCTTATGAAAACGGGCCATGAGCGATACAAGCGCGAGATAGAGGCCTATTTAGCCAGCACCGCGAACCTTACCCAACCGCGTCTAGTTGAGTATATGCCAACATCTATTGACAATTTAGGTCGACTATATGGAAGAGGCCCATGTGCACAACGACTCCCGCGCACAGTCCGACTCCTCCTATTTGGTCGGACCCATCAAGAAGTCGACATGGCTGGTTCCTTCTATGAGATCATGCGGCGCCTCAGCCTAGACCCCCACCTCCCACGTGTCGCTGACCTTCGCGCAAGTATGAACGACTTATTAGGGCTAGCCCCCCAGGACCAACGTCAGCTTGCCATTAAGAGACACCCGCTGATTGTGATGAATGCTGGAGCATCTCTAGCCTGTGCCAAGATTGAAAGAGACCTTGGATTCTCCTGCCCGATACCGTTGGTGCATCTCAGTACCAAAATAGAAAGCGCTACTCGCCTCGTTGTTGCTACCCACTTGCCCAGACAAAGACCGCTGAATCACAATGGGGACAAAGGAGCTACTTTTATAACACCCATTGGGGGCAGTACTAGTTTCCATTATTCCAGGGAGGTAGCCATGGCGCAAATCCTTCCCATCAGGAATCTCATAAGCAACTCGGGCAGGAAGTATTAGCTCATCGCTTATGGTATCTGGAATCTTCCATACAAGTTTGGGACGGTTATCATCAGAGTAGTTCATGGTGACCAAGTACAAAACAGTAGGGTACTTTTGATATTTGATGGCCTCCGTGAGTTGTCTGATTTCTCTTACAGCAGCTATATGTTTATTGCACGCAGCTATTTGTTTATTGCACGTGTCGAAAATCTTAGCAGCAATTTCAACGGGTCCTGTATTAGCATGACACTCAAAAACGAAAATGGCTGTTCTTTGCTCTGTATAGAGTGCACGCATAACACTCTGAGCAGCCCCAAATGACGGGAATGCATACACGGTAGTTTCGTTTTTGGCAATCTGAGTATGCAACTGATCGTATGTAGTGAGCAGGATGCCTTCCGGTGCATTGATCCTGCTAGATGTACTTTGACATCGCGCTACCCTACCAAGCAACAAGAAAGGTAAAACAAAACAACCAAACACCCGTAAAATTAAAATTACTCCCCCACCACCTCCCTTTCAATACTGACCCAGGCATGCTTACTACATCATGAGCAACGTGGACAATGGTCAACCATGGGTACCCCATGGTGACCGGACTTTAGGACCACGGTCATAGAAGTATGCCAACCGTGGGTACCCCGCGTTAGCCCTAGTAGCTTACTGAAACTGTACGGATTGACCGGTGTAGGGTTCATCACGGCTACCGGAGCTACTGCCTGCGGCAGTTGTAGGGGGTGGGTCACTGCTTTCGGCTGGTTTCATCATCTGGGCAATAAGTGGATGGCTTTGTTTTTCGCGCAGGATCCTGGTCATTTCGCCGGTGAAGGCTGCAGGGTTATCAACGAGTGCTTTGGCTTCCGCGAGTGGCCTGTCGAGGACAATGGCAATGAGCATTTCTCCACCATCTTTATGGATTTGGTTGGTCGGCCGGCTTGCACGTCTGCGAGGATTGCCACTGCCTTGTTTTCACACAGAGTGCGTTCCCATTCCTCCAGGGCTCTTTGCGCTAGGGTGTCAGTTTGCGGCGGGGCCTTGAGAGCAGCTGTTGTCCCTAATGCTCTTAGGAAGGGGCTATCAGGTGGCGTGGGAGATGAGAAATTCTGAATGGCTGCTACTGCACGCAAGACGTCATTGGTTTGGATTTCATATGACGTGGTCGTTTTCTTGCTTATGGTAGGCTCGGAATCCTCCCATAGTTGTTCACTGACTGCCCCTATTAAGAACTACACTCACTCGCTCTCTGACCAGTGATTAGACCACGTGTGGATACCGTGAAGCCTTTTAGCTCTGCCGCTCACCTGCAAGCACTTATGCTCAAGCCAATCATAACGATACAAAGTCGAGCAACCTTATGGCTACAGTGCCCCGAGCCAAAGAGCGCACAGCCCGGTCTCCTGAGACGGAAGCCATGGCATCGGGAACACAGAAGAAAAGGAAGCATCATAGCCATTGTGGTAAAGTTACTCGAATCAGCCAAATCAAGTGTGCACTTGAAGAAATCATTACCAACACTGACCCAAAGGAGTCAGAGGCATCTGAAATTCTTGAACACCTGATGACGGCCCGTGAGGCTCTCGAAATGGCCAGCAGTCTCCTGCCTAGCAATGAGAAAATGCATAAGATCTTGACAGAACCACCCAGGCCGAAGCACGACCTGACCATGGTTGGGCGGTCTTTTCTGTTCCACCAATGGCAAGCCCGTCGAGTTGATCCAACCTGCCCGACTTGCGAGAAGATCTCAAGTTGCCAAGCGCCAGTCCGCGAGCAGGGATAAGGACTTAGCGGTAAGTCAAAGCACTCTCGAGGTGGCTTCGTATGCATGAACTCAAGGTTTGTGATCGGCAGGAAGAAAAAGGACCGTTTTTTCCACAGTGCTCATATTTTCTGGTGCAGGTGGTCAGACTGTTCCAGGGGGCACGAGTCATTAACCAGCATGTTTCTCTACCATGTGCCATCCCTTTCCATTTCCACAATAAGGTAAACCAGTGCAATTTAACTTTGAGTGTCGTGGCTCAAGGGAAACAGGTTGGTTCAGTCTGTACGGTAATGGTTGAGCGAATGACATTCATGAGGACTTTCAGTGTAGCTTCCTTTTTACTATTCTCAACGGTCAGACTGCACCTAAACTGTATTCTCGGTTTTTTCTGTTTAAGTTTCAACCTTGCTTTATGTCCTTGCATAAAGTGATCCACGGGGATGGTACTATTAATCAACCCAGTCAGTTTGAAGTTGAGCAGCAAGCAAGTAATAAAGGTGTGCTCTTTTTGGTTACTTTCCACCGTGATGAGCAGCTCCGAGCTGGTTATGGACGATGAACGGCTCATCCACATCAAGGAGGTCACCCAGCACCATGCTGTGTGCAGTGCTCTGCTAGAGAACTTGCAGAGTGCTCATTACAGCTTGCTCAAAGCCAAGCAGCAAGTTAGACAACTTCCCTGGATGACCAGGGCCATACGACAGAAGCTTGACGAGAGCATCAAAGAACAAGTAGACCTCCTACATATGACCACAGACTACAAAGTGCACTTAACAAAAAGAGAGCTGCTTATCCCTATTACCTACCCGCAAGAAATTGACCTAGCTACTGATGAAGATGAAGAACTACGAGACATTCGAGCAAATGTTTTCCCTCCTTCAGATTGACCTGTGAACCTATACACAAAGGCCATATGTGGGGACGATGCCCGGGTGTGAATCAACATTGACATCAGGCAAGGCAACGATTTCTAGACGCAGCTGCCCGCATGCTTAGCTACAGCACTGACGATGTATGTCTCCAATTGCCAGTGCCGGCAAGCTGGCTCAAGGTTTTTTAATATGTGGGCCTAATTTTCGCCCCCCATTTTATGAGTTAAGCTGATCGGTGCGTCGTGAGCACGTTAAAACGACGCGTGCCAAGTGTGGTTAGGTTTCTAGGCATCGAACTTGTGACAGGGTGAATTCCCTTGCGTGTATCTATCCTTGGTCAACCTGTATAGGGACCATACAGGTATGCAAGTCAGTCAATGAAATCAGTCCACAGGACAGCACCGTCTTGCCAAGATGAGGTTAGTGACGAGCACTGAATCATGTTACATCTTCGTTTGTGACCCTTTCTACATCTTATGCACCGGCATCTTGTTTAGGCTCAAATGTGGACGAGATGTTTTCTTTCAGCTGTGTTGCAATGCACTATCCCCTATTAGAGGTACCTCACAGCCATCTTATCCTACTGGTCTCATCCCCGTTTTGCGAGCAATGGTGCCCCAAAATATTCATTGGAACTGTTTGCAGTTGCCTATTGGGTGAATCTTATTTGGGGTAGGGTACTCGTGCCGCTGTGAATGGATTGCTCACCAAATGACTTTGGTTATGTCTCTTCCCTACACCATTATGTTGACCACTGACTGCTACTGTTTACTTGATGTCTATAAGACTGGTAAGTTGCCTGCACATGGTGTCTTTCCGACCGTAGACGTGTCGGGGTTTCACCTGTCAGGTACCTATTATCATTCCCTTATTCAATTTCGCACTCTATCCTGAGGTGGCTGACTCCCCCGTTGTTTCTTGCTGTCCCTGGCACCCTCCTCCCTCTGCAGAATAACAACTTGCCAGCGTCAGAACTGAAGCCATGGAAGAGGCCAAGCTAATCAGAATGGCAGCAGCCATCAGTGATTACACTATAAGCAGTATGCTGCGGGAAACTGTTCATGGTGCAGCTGAATCGATTAATCAAGCTGCCCTATCAGTGCAAACCATCCCGTGTATCCCTGCACATCTATTGAACGATCTTGCTAGAGCACAGCAGGCTTTAGCAGAGGTGGAACAGAGTGCAGCCAATTATCAGAAAGAACGAGCTGCTGACGTAGAAGAGGCACAGAAAGCTCTCATGCAGGACTGGCACCCTCACGAGAAAGATGAGCTCGCTTCGAACTTTAATTCAGAGGCATAAACACTACGGTGAAGACTTGATGGCAGTGGGTACCACAGTTGTATCAAGACGAATGCGCATAAAATATGTGTGCAGCAGCTTCCTCAGTGATGTAGTTGCAAAAGACCAGTGAAACGGTACAAACGTGAGGGCCAAGACACACATGCATTGACCCTAACAATGAACAAGGTCATGTGCTTTAATGAAAGCTTCTGTTGTACTGCAGTAAGCTTGTTTGTCTGCAGAAGTTATCGCATATGGGTTCTCATTTGTTCGCAGTCTTTTGTATCTACATCGGTTGATTGCTGGCGCCATCCTTTGCGGCTCACAGCAGAGTTCTGAAAGCATGATCTCCTTTGACCTTCCCGGTGAAATCATATCTCTCATAAGCTTCTCCCATTCTCTGTGTGGTTTCCTCGCTGCAATTAGATTACTTTGTGGTAATGTCTGTGCTGATTATGGTAGTCGCTAACCCAACTTCCATGTAACTACCTGAACACGGTGCCTCTCTGACCGTAGACGTGTCGGGTTGCACCTGTCAGGTTATGAATGATTGCCTCGAAGTCACGCCCATGCCCGTTATTAGCAATGAAAGCTCTTATTCACTTTCCGGTACCTCCCCTCTATTTAGTTTAGCCTGAGGGAATATCACACAGTGTCTAAGCTTGGGTCACATAAAGGATTTGGGCTAGCCATGGCATCGCCGCTACATACTTTCCTGGAGAACTACCACTGGAAGGGATACACAGTAGACCCCATTGTCAACAATTCCAATACGATGATGTGCTTGCATCGTGGAAATTTCCCCATGCACCGCTACTGCAAAAACATGAAGATTGGGTGTGTGCCTTTCAATCTTCTGGAAGCATGGTTATGGATTCACATGGAAAAATGGAATATCCTATGGGCGGATGACGAAACGTGGCTCCCACCAGACGCGAATGTTCTCACACGGGAGCGCTTACCCCACGGTTTCCACAAGGTCATCACCCATGACACGGACGAGGACTACCTACAGGAGTGGGTGGAAGTAGCAGGCCGGGGTTTCTACCCCTTTGCAGCAGAGATTCGTCACTACGGATATGCCTGTTGGGCGAATTCACGCCGGTTTGCCATCGTAGCACGAAGTGCCCAACAATGTGCCATTATCGCAGAAGTTATGCACGCTTATGATCTGTTGGGAAACCGCATAGAAATATACGCCCCCCAGGCAGAGGGAATTGCTCTCGCGGACCGTGCCAGAATCAATAGTGCGATCCATGAAGATGATCGGTCCTGTTTTGACTTTCGGACATCCCAAACCTGCCGTGATGCAATCGCTGGAATTTTCCCCAACAGTGCTGGTGCAGAGGAAAGACTTTTCGACTTAAGTGAAGGGATTGTGCTTCTACAGAAACAACACAACGACCTAGTACAGGAAGCAAACCAGGCAATTTATCGCGTACAGCAGAGCTGGTTCATGCTCAGTGAAGCCTATGCGGCTCTCGTCAATGGCTATTCTGCAGCATCACAGTCACTTGTACTGCCCCAAGCCTCATTTTGTGACACAAGACCGCTCTCTAGAGAAGGAAAGGCGACGAGAAAAGGGGCGACCATGATATCTAGGCAATTGCCGTATGGTATCGAAAGCTTGCCAGGGTCTGACCGGTGCACATGACATTCCTAACACTAGTTCTGCAGCGCTGGCTTATGAAGGTAGTCACTAGTCTAGTGGTGTGTTCCCATGAGTCATACTTGACCCCAACATTAGCTAGGGTGAGAATCCTTTATTTGATGTACTGACCTTTATCCTTCTACTATGTAAGGGCTCTTTTCCTAATAGGGGGTACCCGCCATTGACTTACTCAGTTGTCGGGTAGATGATTGCACTTCTTCTGTTCGCAATTTAATCTGGGATGCTCTCCTCCTCCAGAAAGCCTCATGATAACTCCCACATTCCGCGAACACTTAGCAGGCACACATTGGTTCATTTCATTCAGAAGAATCAGACCCATGGCATTTGCGCGCTTCAGACAAGGTAATCATCAAGTACCACCATCGGCTAGAATGATAGTATATGGCCTTGAAGCTGCACAAAATCTGACCACTACCCTACGAGACCTTCGCCGTACTGTCAAGCTTCTGCAGAGCGGACTTGCCATACTCTTCCCAGATGAAACTTCTGGGTTACAGTTATTATATAGCACGCTTGACAGAGACTTAATGCAAGTGGAACGCACATGTCATTTTATCACTCTCCAACTTCTGACTGCATTGGCAGAGACACATGAAGATATAATACAACTGGCGGCATTCAGTAGCCCAGCTGACACAGGAGTCTGGATCAATCGGCTGTTCTCAGTCCCTGCTGGTCCAGGTTCCTTAAGTGAACCTGCCGGCTGGGAGTGTGACGTAACCATGTCCTTTCATGATTCCAGGTCGAAGAGGTCAACGGGTACCCACTTTTACCCTCACTCAACGACCTTGGGACCCTCGCGGGTCCACGCTCCCTCTTGCTGGCTAGGTATCGGGGACCCCATCCCCCTACCCACCAGTGCAGTGGGTGGGTCCTATACAAGGATCTGAATACGCACAAATGGTTGAAGCTCTCTAACCACCTCCCTGAGCTGGGTGTCTTGGGACACCGGTCGCACAATGGTGTCAATGCCGTCAGCAGCCTCGGTCCAAGTTCTGTATTTCAGGGTCTGCCCGCTCTCAGAAGCACGAACATTAGATCCACTAGGGACGAAAGGGAGGCCTCCAGCGCCGGTGTATCAATGAAGCCACCCAGACTGGCTGTGATCTGGACTGTTCTGACCACGACTCGAAAAGAGTCATCAAGGGGAACCGGGTATCTTCCTGATCCGTCAGGTACACTTCTTTGGTAGGTTGTTGACTAGGTGGTGGTCGTCGTTCGATTGTGGTCCCACGTCCTCCTTGGTGACTCGGAGGAAATGAATGGGTAACGGGGCCTAGCCCGCCACGATCGAATGTGACCAC
The DNA here is from genome assembly GCA_947184155.2 of Cladocopium goreaui. Taxonomy (NCBI): domain Eukaryota; class Dinophyceae; order Suessiales; family Symbiodiniaceae; genus Cladocopium; species Cladocopium goreaui. Next base: position 11,925 of record CAMXCT020003152.1, on the reverse strand, counting down.
TGCTTCAACTTCCGATCCATTGTTTGTGTCCTGGCTAACGGTCAAAGTTCGTGTGTGGGTTGCTGTGCTCCGCACGGATCAGACCGTCGGTTCCTCCGTGAGGAATGCCAGGGTAGTTACGGTGTCTGGAGTAACCTGGACCTCCTTCGTGTGTTCTCATGCTTTCGGGTATGTGTCACATGGAGGGGTGGGATCGCTATCGACTGGGTCACCCAGCGGTCGAGGTTCTGGCAGAAGCACCTCGACTTAATATACAGTCAGGCACAGTGAGATCCTACACCAAGGATCGAGCTGTGCTGCGTTGGGACTACACTCTTAAAAGGGGGAGGTTATAAGGTGGACAAGAAACCAACCCACCGAAATACCTCATGTGGGAACCTTCGCAGGCCACATCGGACAAAGACATCAACGGTCTGGTGTTGCTTGCTTCTGCGGGTTGCCGCCTTTTTGGCGAGCAAATACACTGGGAGACCGTGTACGTCCTTTGTGGTGGAAAGGGTACCGCCCCAGGGTGCGCCCTACAAGGGAGGCCCCCACCGCGTCTCCAAAAAGTCTGCCGATTTCAGGTGCCGAAAACGAACCCTCTGGACATATGAGATGCTGCTCCTATACTGTCGAGGTAGGTCCCTTTCAGGCCGCCAGGTTTTGACCACTTTTTTGGGCCCTGTTTGAGGGGCCATGATGAAGCAGGTTAAAGCGAGGCTTACGGGGATCCGAATCTATATAATACTATTGTTGGGGTCCCTTAGCAATGATTGCTGGTATGGCAATGGGACACTGCGGCGTCTTCTGGACGGTATACGCTCTTGGGCGCTTGTGGCGCAGCTAGGGGTACCAGATTGTTGAGCCCAGCAGAAGTCATGAACAAGGTCTTCCTGAGGCGATGCTTTTGAGAAAGGTAACATTCAACAAGGAAGCTTTCTTAATTAGCCACTTTTCGAAACGTGGAGGAAACCTCAGAAACCCAGGGAAACCTTTGGGAAACCCGTGGGAAACCCCTCAGAAACACTACTCTTTCTTAGATTCTGGTTCAAAAACGCTGGCAACTGTGCAGGAAACCCACGGAACCCCTGGGAAACCCAACACTTTGTAGAGGAAACCTTCGGAAACCCCTTTGGAACAATGCACATTCACCCCCCCTCAGAAACTTTGCTCTTTCTTTGGATTGGGCTTCAAAAACGCTTGCAACTGTGGAGGAAACCACGGAAACCCCTGGGAAACCCCTGGGAAACCCCTGGGAAAACCCTGGGAAACCCAACACTTTGTAGAGGAAACCCTAAGAAACCCCCATAGAACAATGCACATTCACCCTTTGGCAATTTACAAGAATAAAGAAGGGGGTGTGGGGAGGAAACCTGGATGAGATAGCAGCAATTGGATAAATTGGATGAGATGCAAAAAGTATTATAGAACCGTTTTCGGTCTTCCCGCCCACTCATAGTATTCTGATGGCACTGTGTTCCACGTTGCCACCCGTGCCAGCTCCGGCGTCCAAGAGGTGGTCGTTTGGAAGGGTCTATTTTTGGGCCCTCAAAGACAAGAAAAATTGGAGACGCAAATTCGGGCCTCCCCAGTTCAAGAGTCCTGCCGCGGATGCTGTTTGTGTAAGTAGCTTCACGCTTGACATTCTGCGCACATAGCAGCCTGCAAAATTTCAGCACATCGGACAAAATGAAGGGACCAAAAACGGGCCCGCCAGGAGGGACCACTTTCGATCCTAAGAGGGTCCACTTTTGGGTCCCTTCTGAAATATATTTGCTTTGCGCAAGGGTCCAAAACTGGGCCCTCAGCAATCTGAATCCAGTGCCTCCCTGGGGGCCTGTTTCACGTCCCATTTAAATTCTCTGTTAAAGCGTGTTGTTGTAATCCAGCTACAAACATCAGCGTCACACATCATAGCAACTAGGTTAGCAACAAGGGCGTCGAACAAGGGAGGCCCCCACCGCGTCTCCAAAAAGTCTGCCGATTTCAGGTGCCGAAAACGAACCCTCTGGACATATGAGATGCTGCTCCTATACTGTCGAGGTAGGTCCCTTTCAGGCCGCCAGGTTTTGACCACTTTTTTGGGCCCTGTTTGAGGGGCCATGATGAAGCAGGTTAAAAGCGAGGCTTACGGGGATCCGAATCTATATAATACTATTGTTGGGGTCCCTTAGCAATGATTGCTGGTATGGCAATGGGACACTGCGGCGTCTTCTGGACGGTATACGCTCTTGGGCGCTTGTGGCGCAGCTAGGGGTACCAGATTGTTGAGCCCAGCAGAAGTCATGAACAAGGTCTTCCTGAGGCGATGCTTTTGAGAAAGGTAACATTCAACAAGGAAGCTTTCTTAATTAGCCACTTTTCGAAACGTGGAGGAAACCTCAGAAACCCAGGGAAACCTTTGGGAAACCCGTGGGAAACCCCTCAGAAACACTACTCTTTCTTTAGATTCTGGTTCAAAAACGCTGGCAACTGTGCAGGAAACCCACGGAACCCCTGGGAAACCCAACACTTTGTAGAGGAAACCTTCGGAAACCCCTTTGGAACAATGCACATTCACCCCCCCTCAGAAACTTTGCTCTTTCTTTGGATTGGGCTTCAAAAACGCTTGCAACTGTGGAGGAAACCACGGAAACCCCCCCTGGGAAACCCCTGGGAAAACCCTGGGAAACCCAACACTTTGTAGAGGAAACCCTAAGAAACCCCCATAGAACAATGCACATTCACCCTTTGGCAATTTACAAGAATAAAGAAGGGGGTGTGGGGAGGAAACCTGGATGAGATAGCAGCAATTGGATAAATTGGATGAGATGCAAAAAGTATTATAGAACCGTTTTCGGTCTTCCCGCCCACTCATAGTATTCTGATGGCACTGTGTTCCACGTTGCCACCCGTGCCAGCTCCGGCGTCCAAGAGGTGGTCGTTTGGAAGGGTCTATTTTTGGGCCCTCAAAGACAAGAAAAATTGGAGACGCAAATTCGGGCCTCCCCAGTACATGGGAGCCCAAAGGTACCATGCGAAGTGATGCCACTAGGGAGTTGCTGTCCTCGAGGGTAGTGCTGCTGTGAAAAGTAAACGATTGATAGAAACGGCAAGGAAAAAGCAAAGCAACCTGGGAGGTGGATGCTGAAGTGAATTTGCTGCACCTTCTTTTCCATGCTGCTTTGATCTTTCACTCCACCTTGCCGCAGTCGTCTCTCCTTATGCTGAAATTGCCCGTGACTTATCATACTTATATGTCACATAGCTCAACACACCCACCTGCACGCAGTTTCCTGTTAATTCAGTTTAGGGAGCATGTTGGTTTACCCCCTGAATCGGCTGCTATGGAGCACTATGGGGTTTCCTCACCAACAGTATGAATCCTCTGATGTGTTCCTATGTTTAAGATGGGCAATGTTAAGAGAACGACTGTGCTGTTGCTACTGTAAAGGTGATGTCGAAAATTTAGAGGCACCGTTGGATTTGAATGTGAAACACCTCGATGCAGTAGACGGAGAACTGGCAGCTGTTCCAGTGGAAGAACGGCCAGCCGCAGGCACCATTGGACAAAATCTCGAGCTGGTCATACTCAAGCTGCGATCGGCGGACGCCGAAGTGTGGACAGCTTGTACAGTGACGGCCGTAGAGGTGTGAGAGCCCTTGCCTCACTGTAGGGCTGAGGCAGTGGCAGTTTGAGCCAAAAGGTCGCAATGTGCAGTGTATTCCTGTGTAATTCGCACTTGCTCACTTGCATTCATGCCACGTACCAAGCCTAATCTGCTTGACAAGCTAAAGTTCCTCCAGCTTGTGGATCTGTCTAGCTTTAAACAAGGAACGAAACCTGGCCAGCTCTGTATAACTTTGCTGTACGTGACAGTTGCCACTCGGTAGAGGCATCTGTGATGTTGATGTTCTCGGCACCTAATTGGTCTATCAGCAGATCATCAATATGGCTGATGACCTCGTCAGTGAGGGTGCACCTACATGGAGTGCGTTGTATCAGTCCATTGGAGAGCAGGATATACTCCTGGTACTGAGTGCTGTCGAGTCCACGCCCTGCTGCCTCATTGCTCTCTCCTCTCCCTCTGTGTCGCTCCCCATTGCCTGTACTCTTTGCTTTGCCACCCTGCTAGCCTATCCCGCCTGGTATGCCTGGCACCTTGATCTGTGTCATCTTTACCCATTTTGTTTGCGTTGTCATTGTCTGGTCCGCCTTGTGTTATGGGCTTTTATCCCACTGACATATTTGATTGGCATTACATATTGTCGGTATTCTTTGCAGGCTCCTTTTTTGGCTCCTCAGTTGCGACATTATGAGGTGAAATAATATGATGATTGGAAAAGCAGTACTGAGCGGACTCTGAGGGTACCTGAGTGCTGTTACCGCGTCGTCTTTTTCACCTTAGATCACGTTTCACTCTCCTGTTTCACTGCGGTAGTTTTCTCACCACTTTGTTGTGACCCGGCATTGTCGGTGTTTGCTTCAAAGTGTCAGGGTGTAATGTCATGCCATGAAGGCTGCTCGTTGTGATCTCGGGGATCCTGGCTGGGGGGATCCCTGGTTTCCGCATTGAGCCTTGTTGCTTCTCGCACCCTTCAAGTGGCCCATGGTGATTTCGTCTTTGGTCTTGTTGTTGTTTAATTTTATGGGCCTGCCAACATGACACACAAGTTGTCATCTGCATGCGCTGAGATGATAACAAGCTATCACCTCTCGCCTCAACAGATCTGTTTCACCCATAAACTGGAACCGCTCACGTCATGGTTTTGTGGCCTTGTGGTTGTTTTTCTTCTGTGTGGTTTTTTCTTTGTTGTTTGGGTTTGGTTTGGTGTTGTTTTGCTTTTGGTTCTTTGTTTTTCGGTTTTTTGTTCTCCGTTTTTGTTCTCTGGAACGTGGTCCTCTTCCAGTTTACTTTTGCGGCCACTACAGCATCGGCCCCTGCGTGAATTAAATAATTAATCTCATTTGCAACAGGCTTGGATAGCTGTTGAACGACCTGGCGGAAGCCACATGGCGTTGGACGGAAAAAATGCGACATTATGAGGTGAAATGACCCATTCTGTGAATACTGCATTTGCCGCATGAATTTGTGCAATTCCTGCCCGTAATGATTCGTTTGTTTTAGCTTCCTCCCTAACTATGCAATGCGGTCAATTAAGAGTATTTGTCGCTTTCTGCCCTTAAGGTAGCTCAGGGTACTTCTGTCCGAAGACGTGACAGGGGTCCCTCACATAAACATGTACGTGCGTTTGGGAATTCAACCTTCCTACAGTGTTTCTCCCTCACACTAGCTGCGTTAGTTTGGTGAACTCGAAAGTAATTATACAAGTTCAGTGATCGCGTTGCTTGCCATGGCCTCCGCAACGTCGAATGCATCAAGCTGTGACGAACGACTTCTCCACATTAAACGTGTCATTAAGAAGTATACGGCTTGCTGTATCTTACTGGATAATTTACAGTCCGCCCACTATCTTTTGCTCAAGGCGAAGCAACAGGCCAGGGAAGTATTCTGGGTTGACATACCAATGCCAGAAAAGCTTGAAGAGAACATCCAAGCACATGTTGCTCTACTTCACATGATCGCAGACTACAAAGCTCACATTGTACGAGAAATGGAATATGCTCAAAATGAGCTGCTAGTACCAGTGGTGTATCCCGATGGCATTGAGCTCAGTTCAAGCGTAGATGAAGAACTGCATGATGTGCGAGAGAACTGCTTCCCGCGCCCACCTTAGAAGGGAGCATACAAAAGATGAGAAGTGGTAGCATTATAAAAGAAGCAAGAGGACAAGGAGCCTACACGACCCCTGTAACCATTGTGCCTGTGCCAAGAGAGGCTGACTAGTCCCATTAGGATTAGCCGCGCGTAGCGTAGTTTTGTTCAGCCATTGAAAAGAAAAGATCACGTGCGTCTTCAGCTTGATTGGGTAGGCTATATATCAAAGCTATTCTATACCTTCAGCTACTAGCGTTCCAATGTATGGGAACAGAGTTCTACAGTCTTCATTGCACGCGTACTCTATCGGCTCAAACAGGGAACAGACAATACAGCTTACCTAATGATGTGCTACTTTCATTGAGTGTGACTGAGTTACATTTCCTTACGGTAGCACCTTCTGCACTTCCTACTTACATTGTTGCCTGGCATCACTAGAAATAGTACAGGTGATCCGCAGCTGCCAGACCACGGTGCTTTTCCGACCAAAGACGTGTCGGGACTGCACCTGGTAAGCGCGCCACTTGCGAAGCCATGTCGACTGCGCTCACGACATTTCTGAGGAACTATCACTGGACAGGATATAACGTTGAAACCATTCAGAGCACCCCAAATATGGTGACGAACCTACATCGCGGCAAGTATCCTATCCATAGGCTATGCCACAATGTCAACATAGAGTGCAGGGCATTTAACTTGATGGAAGTCTGCACATGGCTCAACTGTGAAAAATGGAACATCCTATGGGCTGAAGATGAGTCATGGCTCCCGGAAGAGGCGACAGTAACGATGCGGGCTACATTGCCCCATGGATTCCATAAGGTCATCCCTCGGGAGTGTGACGAGGCTTACCTGCAGGCTTGGTTGAATATCGCAGGATACGGAGGATTCTATCCCTTTGCAGCAGAGGTGCGACACAACGGGTATG
>CAMXCT020003151.1:0-74620 GCA_947184155.2 Cladocopium goreaui | reverse complement strand
AAAAAACTTTGGTTTTCTGTCGTTCAAGCTGAGTGATGGAAGAACCAGGAAAAACAACATTTATGTCGATTTTGTAGACGGATATAGAATGATGGAAATCTGTTTAAAATAATAATATGGGATAGTCAATAGTGATTCCCTGTGTCTTAAATGTTGATCCCCAACATGTTGTGTCTTCATACCATGGTCATCAGCAGCCTTACACTCTACAGTCACCTGGTGATCTTGGCTTTAGCAGCTACTCAGATCTCAAAATTTTCAACAAAGCAACCCTCTACACGTATCTATATGAGCGGCGGACACAACTTCTTACTACTCGCAATGGACATGGCCAAAGTGGCTGGTCCCCTATCGGTTGTGAAGGTTTTAACACAAAATTGAACATCCCAAGTCCATTCCCTACTACTGTAGTCATTAGCTAATTTGGTCGGTCACTCATATGTGGAATCTTGCACTGTGAGAATATCGATGGAGATGGAAAGCAGCTCGAGTTAAGTGACACAAATGGTAACTAGGATTGTTCCATTTCCCAGCTGATTCATGGTGCACACACGCCAGTGGCACGCCTAAACCCAAATCATCACCTCATCTGGTTAATATGGTTTCTTTCATACCTATATAGATGTTGAAATCACCAGCTATGAAACAATCTCAGAAGTGGATGACTGTTACAGCTTTTGTTTTGTGGCCATTGTTGGTTTATAAAGCCTTTAAAGCCTTTGAGTATAGCCAACTATCCCCCATGAACATCGATAAACCCTGGAGTTCACCAAGTTGTAAGTCAACTTAGCCAAGGACTAGCCAAGGTAAACCTATAAATTCCCCATTTTTTGATGGTTAAACCACCCTTTGTTCATGGTTAAAACCACCATTCACAGAGGCCCCGGGGCCAGGAACCACGTCATCTGGTTCAGATCACCACTGGTCAGATGACGCGACATCAGGGCGTGTTGAGACCTAAGACAGAGGCCGGACCGGAAATGTGTAACAGTTCGGGTGTTTCCTCTAGGGGTACCCCCAGTTCTAATCCATTTTTGTTTGGGATTTTCCCTTACAAAACCAACCATTTGGGGGTATTCCATTTTAGGAAACCTCCATATTTATAGGATATTCATGGATATTCATGGACATTTGGAATATGAATGGGAGTGAATGAGAGCTATAAACCCATCTGAAATCTAAGCATTTATCAGTAAGATGGCAACCCATAAAAAAGGGCTATCTCTTCTGATGGAGAAAAACTTGATGATCTCAACTGCGGAGTTTGAAACAACCAGTTTTCTTTAAATGCCATCAACTCTATATTATGATCTGGCCATCAAAAAGAAATGATAGGTATGTGCCCACAGATTAATTAATCATTTTGAAAGATGTAAACCAGCCCCGATCTCTGGGGTCTCGTATTTTGGAGCTGTAGCCATTATGGATTTTTTTTTTGGTTGTTCATTGCTCGGAGGATTGATATTGACAGAAATCAGTAACTCAGCAACCACAGTACGCCAGTACGCCAGAAAAAAAGGTGAGTACTCAACACTCTGTTGGAATGTCTTGAAGGTTATGATTCGATGTCACCCCAAACATCCCGAAACTCTATCTCTTGTTGATTTTGTTGATGCCTTCATATTTCTTTCAGCACAAAGTGTGTATGAACAACATGTTATAAAGGGATTGCCGATGCCCTGATTTGTTTAATCACCATGTTTCAAACATACAGATTGTTTGTTATATATATATATATGTGTGTTACTATCTATATTAATTTGTTTACATATATTTTTCACATTTGTTTAATCACCATGTGTTTAAAGTTACCTTTTAGACCTGACAGGTTACTTGGACGCTGATGCAAAACGACCATCCGAGGGGGGCGGCTGGGTAGAACTGGCTACCGCCAACGTTGGGGGTATCCCCGGGAATAGCCGCAACGGTGTCATAAAATCTGGGTAAATTATAACGACCTCACTACGACCTCACTGGAAATCATGGTTAGTAAGGGAAATCATCCCCAAATGGCCTTAATTCAGGTTAGTGAAGTATTATAATTTACCCAGATAAAATGTAGAAAAGTCCAAGTCACAGGGGATTTCTGGGGATTTCTGGCCGCTATTGCAAATTGAGGAGGTTCTTCTACCCTCTGGTAAACATACAAAAAACGATGGAAAGATCCACCATGCTATTAATGGGAAAACTCACTATTTCTATGGCCATTTTCAATAGCTATGTAACAGTCATTACCAGAGGGTACTAAAGCTTCCAAGACTTTGACTGTGAGAACTGGAGCAATGTGTCTGGGTCGCCTCTACATTCAAATTGAGACACCACCCCCACCTGCTGTCCGGACCCTTTTCCGTTCATTACAGCAATTGTTTTTCATCAACTCTTCTAGTAGCACTGGTTACATTGACATTTGGCCAGTCTCTATGATCCTTCCATGGTGTCTGCTTCGGGACGGAGATGGGGTTATTACTGGGCATAACTCGATATAATTAACCATGGTGTCATAACCACCATAGGTTGAGATTTGGGACCCCGAGAATTATGACCAGATACACGCAGAAATTATTGGATTGCTCCAAGCTACTAGCGGCTTACCCATTGGGTGAGTCATAGCCACCTTTGGGTGGAATTGGTCATGTTTACTCATGGAAAATTCAGTTTCACATCCCCATCAATTTCCCCAGGAATTTCCATGAAATCACCATTTAACTACTCCCAGCCGTGGTTCCCAAGGCCTTCATTGCTCGAAACGTCAAGGAGCGGGGCTTCTTGGTGGATCACCTGATGGATTTGGTCCAGAGGCGCCGCGGGATGTGGCGGTTGAAGTTTACATTGGTTATCCTAAGTTATCCCATGCAATGTATATATATATATATGATATATGTATATAATATAATATATAATGTATACAATGTATATAATATGTACAATATATATATATACTTAGATGGGCCATGGAGTTAGTGAACTAATACTGGATTGTAATCTGGGTTTGTTGTGGCTTATAGTATCCCAGAAAAGCTCACCAGTGGGACCACGTTTATCCCATGGCCCAAGATGACCTTTCGGGGCGAATCGGCGAATGCGACTGCTGGACTTGCAAGGGGCAAGGGTTGAGAAACTTCCAAAGACCTCCAGTTATCATGACACATATCCTATAATTATTATATATAATTATCATATATTATTTTGTATATATATATATATTATATCATATATATATATCATATATGTATATATCATATATATATATCATTTATATATATATATATCATATATATATATATATCATATATATATATATATTTATATATCACATATATCGTGTATATATATATGTATATATTACACTCTATATATGCAAAACGAGTAGATACCTCAGATTCTGAAGGTCTTCCGCCTGCCGCTGTGAGCGAGCAACACCAGGCGCTGTGCGCCGGTGAGTGCTAAGCGCGGGGCGGTGATGCGAAGCGTTTAGGGCTTACCATTGATTTAGCCACTGGTGATTCAACGTAGCTATGGAAAATGGGTAAATGTTCTACATAAATAAAGCTTGTTCAATGGCATGATTAGTTGTTTTAGGGCTCTATAGAAATACATGATTTACATGATGATTATTTGATTTACCTATGATACCTATAACACAGACATGGTGATTTTCCATAGCTACGTTAAATAATCAGAGGGTAAATGTTCTAGTGAACTGACAAAACATCTGGTTTTGTTTATCATCAACTGTTGATAGACCGTTACTAACAATAGATACATAGTAGGTGTCTATTGCTATCAGCAACTAGAATATCTCATGTTTCATTTCTATCATTTATGTGATTTGTGATGATGATGGCTTGGGACCCAGTGCAATTCTGAATTATCTGGGTTATTTGTATCTTCCCAATGTGAAATCCGTCATGACTGGGGAATCCATAGGGGATATCGGGATATTGGTCTTATTTTTTGGGGAGTTCCTCAAGCAAATATCGAACCATGTTGGGTTTTCCGTATGTCGATGGGAGGGCCTTTTTTGTCAGCTTTGCTTTGAAACGGGCCACCGGTTCAAAGGGTGAAGTGCTGCAAACATGTCTTCCTGTGTTGTCCTTGGTTCAAGTGCTAAGCCATTGACCGGGATCATTTTATACACTTTATTTCACTTGAATGCTGTGTTTTGGGTGCTAAAGCCAGTTGTGTATACAAACGTGCCTGTTTTTTTCAAGTTGCTAGATGAAAACACGTCGTTGATGTATAGCAATCAGCCTGTTTCTGAAGAACCAGGCTCTGCTTGTGATACTTTCTTTCCTTGGGAAGAATTCTTAATCAATCAAATTTCAAAGCAAATGTGTCAAAAACATTCGGAGCATCAGATAGAATTCAGAAAACATTCAGACAAATTCTCTCTATATTAGGATTCTATGGGGCTGTTCTTTTCAAATGGGCTTATTAAACCCTCGTCAGGTCATGGCCTAATGTGTTGCATATATGGGTCGCCAGGTCAGCGAGGATGTTCGCTTCGCGAGGTGCGTTAAAAAGATGGGTTGTGATTCGAAAGGAATTCCCCTTTTCGAATTTCCCGTGGAAATCATTAATAGTGATTAATAACATCTACTATTAACATCTATTAATCACTATTAACATCTATTAATCACTATTAATCACTATTAATCACTATTAATCACTATTAATCAGTATTAATCACTATTAATCCCCTGAAATCACGTGTTGAAGGATGTTTACCCGGCCTGGTAAACATAGCAGCTAAACCATGGAACGAATCACCATGGCTTGCTGCGTTTAAAAAAACGAACTTTCTATGGAAGCCATGGCTGAAAAAAAAAGCTATGATGAACAGGGATGGAAACCATTGCGTGGAGCCGCATGGGATGAACTTACGGGTCCACTATGGTTCACTTTGATCTATAAAAGTGAACTGATATCCACTATGGTTCATGAAATATATTTGTTAGAAAGTACTTTGTATTTTTGTTTGTGTTAGGGTAGTGTCTAGATGTTTGTATCCTGTATGGTTTATCATATTTTATCATTATGGTTCCTAGTGAAACGACTATATGTTTGGGGTATATTCCATTTTCAGGTCGACAGCCATATCGGCCACACGTGCCTCGTGCAGTGAGTTCACTCCGTTCGCTTCGCCAGGACTCAATAGATCCAACCAGCTCGACCGAAGAGGTGCAAGATGATGAGGCCTTACAAAATCTAAACGGCTTGACGTCGTAAGGTATATGATCCATGATATATGATATGTATTAATCACATATATATGTATAAATGTGTATATAACAATTTATATATATAGAGATTGCATACATGTTGAATTTATTGCAGGACAAGTTCTGTTTTTTTTTTTCGCTGGGTGGTTTCATGTGGCCATCTGGTGAGATCCCCTCCATTGTCACCGTTTTCCCCATTGATCCAGTATTATCCATCACTGATGCTGTAGTTCTTCTTTGTTGCAGGTATATGTTCTTCATATATATATATATAGAGCATTTGATTATATGTCATTTATCTATTGTACATTGTATATACTGTATGTATTAATCTATAATATTGCCGACGTCTCCACGTCAACTGTCTCCGTTGTGCATCCATCGGACCCCAGCCGTTGAGCCGTTGAGGTCAAGGTGGGTTTTCGCTGCCAAGCGCCGCGCTGTGCGCACTGTGAAGGGACCTGCAACTGCGACTGGGAACAGCCTTTGAAGGAACTCATTGACCCTTGACGCTGTATTCCCAAGCAATCCCAGAGAAAAAACAACTCGGTGATTTCGCTTGAAATTGACACATGATAAACATGGATGTATGTTTCATTATGTTTCAAGCAACTAGCATGAAGTTGGGGACAAGACAATGTTGATGTCATTAGATGTCTCGAAAATATTGGATCCGCAAACAGTCCTTCTCTCCCACTTTGGACGCACCATGCGACCCCAAGATGAAGAAGCCGCCTGAGGTTTGACGCCTCGTCCTCAACTCCGGAACAACCTCCAAGTGGGATCTGTTTTTGTTCTGGGGGTAAAATTACAGTGTGTAAGACCCAGTGTTTATTTTTTTTTCCAAATAGACCAATCCATGGATAGTCAAGGAGTCTGACTAAACTCCTTCAATTTTCCTGCTTTGATCCCAATTGTTCTAGGTTTGGACACAAAAAAAAACTTATGTTATACCCCCATTGGTCATAGCTTTTTGTAGGGTCATAGCATGTAAAAGGCCCCAGGATCCACCATTTTTCATAGGGATTCCTTCGGGATTTTCTTCATCGCCTCAGGATGAAGGAGCTGATCCCAATGGTCGAAACTGGCAGGGGCGCACAGCTCTGATGGTGGCCGTGAGTCATGGACAGTTGTACCTTGGTCTTGGATGGCGAGTCATGGACCCGGGTTTACTACCTAGATGACCCAGATTGATCCACTTGATCCATAAAAACTTGGATTTGCTGATGTTTTTTTATTTTCTCCATGGGAAATCCGCTACTTGGGGAATCTATAGGGAATATTTTGTATTTTGGGTGGTTCCTTAAGAAAATCCATGGAAATGGTACCTTTTAGCCAATAATGAACTAGTTATTTTCCAATGTTTTTGAAGAAACTATTTGGAGGGTATAGATACCCCAAATAGCTGCGTTCGATAGGGAAAACGAATGAAAATGATGAGAAGCCAGTGAATTCTGGGGTCATCTATTTTCAGACAAATTCTTAAATGGGTTTTACGGAAGGGTCGGACTTGTTTGATCATTGTTTCCCCGAGGATCCAAAGTATGGACTATTTGCATGCATTTGGGTATGCACGCTCTCAGAGCGTCCGACCATGCTATTTGCGGTCTGACCATGATTTTTACATGCATTTCCGACAGTATATTTTCCGATTGATTTCCGATAAATTCCGACAGTCTATGGGGAATAGCCGCTGACCTTGTCACGGTTTGTCACGGTCTGTCACGGCGTTTTCCGACAATGCCCAAGATTTAAGTATAGTTTTTTGTCTTCTGTCACGGTTCGTCACGGTTTGTCACGGTCTGTCACGCAACATGTTAGGCAATTTGAAGCCAATATGAACCTTTTTCCGATAACATGCAATCTCCGACTTTTACATTTCGACAATGCGTGCGCTATTTGCGATCATCAGAAATGACTTCATTATTTGCATGCATTTCCGATTTGACCCTATTTATGCGCATGGATCCTCAGGGTTTGATGGTTGGTTTTACTGACCAAGCTCGATTCTGAGGATGTGAGGTTTTCAGATCCTTTCAGTCAAAATGTGAATTAGATTGGGCACCATGAATTGGAGGATGGTCATGCCCCTTTGAAATCGGGTTTACTGTAATATATTTGGATATAATCTATAATTTCATTGAAATCATTGAAATAGATCATATACCAATAGTACCGCAGAAGGCGGTGGCAGAAGTTTCAGAATATAGGAAACCTATAGGAGAGCTTGGTTGTTGTGAATCACGGACCGCAGAGTGAATCCACTGATGGACTGAAAGGTGTTGGAGTTGTGTTTTTTGAAGTTCTTACAATGGTTGCAGTGGTCACCTGGTCGGTCACCTCACCCACAACTGCTGGATGTAGTGAGGTGTAGTGCAGCTGTAGCTGTAGTTGTAGCGTAGTGGAGTTGTAGTTGTGGTTTAATGTAATTAGTGTAGCGCAATTGCAGTTGCATGTGTGGTGTTGTAATGAGTGTAGAGTAATGTCATGTAGGGTAGTGTAGCGTAGTCTAGTGTAGTGTAAAGTAGCGTAGTCGTAGCTGTAGTTGTAGTTAGTGTAGTGTTGTGTGGTTTGGTGTAGTGTAGTGTGGTAAGGTGTGGTGTGGTGTAGAGCAGCGTAATGTAGTGTAGTGATGTGTGGTGTAATGTCATTAGCATAGTGTACTGTAATGTAGTGTAGTTGTAGTTATAGTTCTAGTTGTAGTGTAATTCAGTGTAGTGTAGCGTGGTGAAATGTAGTGTAGTTGCAGTTATCGTTGCAGTTGTAGTTGTACTTAGTGTGGTGTCGTGTAGTGTAGTGTAATGTCGTGCAGTGTAGTGTAATGTAATTAGATGCAATTAGTGTAGTGTAGTGTAGTGTAGCGTAGGGTAGTGTAGTGTAGTGTAATGTGGCGTAGCGTAGTGTAGTGTAGTGTATAGTGTAGTGTAGTGTAGTGTATAGTGTAGTGTAGTGTAGTGGTTGTAGTTGAAACTGCGACAAAACCTTCACCTTTTGCTCACTAGAATCCCTTGCGCCTGCCATGCAAAACGACATTGGAACGTCCAAAAGTGGTCCGAACATCTGGTGTTTTTAACATTTTGACCTCGGAATGTGCTTCACGCCACAACGGCGTGCACTTTTCGACATGTCAACTCCCAAAAGTGCTCGGTGTGTCTTGCGCATTTTCACTTGGAAATGTGCTTCGCGCCACAATGGCGTGCACTTTTCGAGATCTCAACTTCCAAAAGTGGTCCGAGACCGTCAGTTTTAAACACGTTTGACTTCGAAATTTGCTTCGCGCCACAACAGCGTCGACATCGCAACTGCTAAAAGTGCTCCGAAGCTGATGGGCTTTGCACATTTTGACTTGGAAATGTGCTTCGCGCCACAATGGCGTGCAATTTTTCATCTCTC
The DNA here is from genome assembly GCA_947184155.2 of Cladocopium goreaui. Taxonomy (NCBI): domain Eukaryota; class Dinophyceae; order Suessiales; family Symbiodiniaceae; genus Cladocopium; species Cladocopium goreaui. Next base: position 66,005 of record CAMXCT020003151.1, on the reverse strand, counting down.
ATCTGGCCAGCTGGCTCCGCACCCGCCGCTTTAGCGAGCCTACTTTTCGACCCTCCGGAGCCACAAATCATTGGAGAAAACACAGTGTTTCGCGGCTTTCCTACCTTTTCGCGCACCTGCATCTTCTTTCTCTCTTCTTCTCTTCTATTCTCTTCTCTGACTCTTCCCATCTCTGCTTTTCATCTGTCCATATCGTCGGAAGTTTGACTTCTAAACTTCCTTCGATTAAAATCGATCAAATAATTTGATATTTTAATCATTTTTAATCTATATGATGCCCATCATGGATCACGTTGTTGGATGACCAGGCTCAATGGTCCCCATCCCAAGTAACTTGATCATGGCATCATTCCAGGCTCACGGGATTCCTGAAGTTCTAGTTCGTGGTTGTGATATATAAGAATGCACATGTCATTATACCTATTGTATATATATATATATATATACTATACACATATATATATTATATATTTTTCTATATTAATGATATATATATATATATACTAATATACTTAATATATAATATGTGTTTCACACCTTTAATACGGGCTATATCAGCAATTTTCCAACCATTGACCTACTATGACCTACCCGACCCACTATTTACTCAACCCACCAAGAACGGTCTCGCAAGGCACGTTGCTTCCTTCCTCTTGTCCATGAGAGCAGACGTGCTGGCCAGTGCCGACGCTCGGTTTTCCCAACCGCTGGATCTGTAAAAAGGGATATGATGGGGATATAAACATGTCATGCATATAAGTATTGATTGTATATAAGTATATATATATATATATTCATAGAGATTTATAGTGTATCTCAGTGTAATATATATATTTATATATATATATATATAGTTTTTTATAGTATATCGTATATATAGTATATATATATATATACATATGTATATATATATATATATATATATACATACATATACATTGTATATATATATATATACATATTTATATATACATATATATATATATATATACATACTAACTATATATCATATCTATATCTAGATGTAGATATGGATGGATTAATGATATATCCCATCTAAAGGGAAGCCTCCAAAATCCCCGGGAAATCCATCAGGACCCCGAAGGCTGGACACCTTTGCACGAGGCCCGCCATCCGGGGCAGGGACCCGGGATGGCATGGCATGGCGCTGAAAAAAATGATGGAGGACTTTGAGCATGGAAGAAATGTCCCAAAATGATCTGAAGATGTGGGATATCTCAATGGATTGGTTTCAGGGAAAATCTACAGGAAACCAACGTTTTTTCCCCATTAAATATGGGGATTTCCTGTATTTTGTTTTTTGAATATCGGGTTTACAATGGTACGGTTTCGTGTGCCATGGTCAAAAGATGGGACCTTCCAAGACTGCAATTGCGGGACCTTTGAACCATCAGACAAGAAAGATCGAAGCACCCATCGAAGATCGTTTCCTGAAACAAGCAACGGAACATCAGGACATGCGTGACAAAACAGAACGTGAACTTGCCTCCATGAAAGAATCCGTTCAACAGTTGGAGAAGACAATCCACCAACATGGGAACCAATTGCAAATCAATGCCGATCAATGCAGGAATGAATTTGCAGCAATCAGGACGGAGACACAGAACCAAATGGGGAATATGGCCAACATGTTTCAGGAATCATTGAAACAGGCTCTGTCAGGGCATGACCAGCAGATGAGTACCCAATTTGCGGAGATTAAGGAGCTCTTGGCTGGCAAAGCAGTGACATCACCCCTTCCGAAAAGAGCAAAGAATCAACCCAAAGAGCAGGATGATTCAAGTCTGTGACTATCAGTCCGTGATCGAAAGTGTATTTCATTTGGTCTCCATACATCTCAAGGATTTGACGAAGGTATCATGCAACAGTGCGATGGCATTTTGCCGGGTTTTCACCATGAATGTTTGGTCCATACGAGCTTTTTCAGGCTTGAGGGATCACGATCGAGTACAGACGTTGCAGGGGAATTTGCCTCATGTGTATTTACTATCAAATGGTATTGTCAATTGAGCTCACATCTCATTTATGCCATGTTTTTTGCATGTTGTGTTGGAGAGGCATCGAACCCTGGTCCAGTTTCAGAGCAACAAATTAAGATCGCAATTGTAAATCCCACAGCGGTGCATCAAAAGGTTGGAAAGATCATGCAACTGGAGGCCAATATTGTAGCGTTATCTGAAACTAGTGCAACACATGCTGTACAGAACCAGGTTAATCACGATTTGAAGGGTTGTGGATTTCATGCGTTTTGGTCATCAAATGTTTCTGCCAAGAAGACTTCTGCAGATAACAGGCCATCTTTACGTGGTGAAGCTTTGGGTGCTGCTATTTTTACTAACCTTCCATCAAGAAGACCACGGTCTGGTTTCAGTGATTTGCTTTGGGAAACACAAAGGATTGCTATGGCTATCATTCGTTTGGGCGGGCGTGAAGTGTTGTTTGTGTCCATTTATGGTTTTGCAAACCGTTGCAGGGAAGGCAAAAGGCCAAACGACCTCATGCTTGCTAGCCTGATTCCGGCTATTACGGAAATTGGATTACCCTTTTGTATTCTTGGGGATTTTAATGAACCTCCGACGAAGCTTAATTCCTGCCAGTATTTTCGGGATCTGGGTGCGTGTGAAGCTTTCTCTTGGTATCAGTCAAGATTTGGTGTCACATTGCCTGCAACATGTGCTGGTTCAACAAGGAATGATACGGCTATTCTCCATCCATGGCTTTTGAAGTATATTCAGAACATGGAAGTTTCAACGGAAGTTGTTTTTGAACCACATTCACCTTTATGCATTACTTTTAAATTCGATGGGACGGTAGACAGTCAATTCACGTGGAACCTTCCCAAGTCTTGGGCTTCGTTCGCTCCAGATGGCGACCTGATTTCTGGTGAATATAGAGCGGTGGATTTTGAAACACTGCAACAACAATTTTTGGAAAAACCTGAGGAACTTGTGGACGCAGCGTTCTTGTCATGGTCACAGGAAGTTGAGAGTGCGGTTGACAAAGCATTGAACAAAGCACGGCTCAGGGATCCTACAAGACATGCTGTTTCTTCACTACATGCCTCATACAAAGGACGCTGTTCCTTTCGGAAAAACTTTGTTGAAAAGAAGACATCGGGTGTGAAGTCTGACAGACATGGAGGCTATACACCTCCAGTGAAGTCTTTACATTGAAATCAAGATTGAAAATCCGACAAGTCCGCAGACTTAAGTCATTGGTGCGGAGATTGAAAAGCATGGATTGGAATCCCATGGACAATCACTCTGATGAGCATGCCGTGGCTGCAGCACAACGTGAATGGAATGCTATTCTTTCTGCAAAGGGATATGGAAACAAATGGTCTAACTGGATTCTTGCGTTTGAAGTGGTGGCCTACTTGCCAACAACAGTGCCGGAGATGGACATCATTGATACGGTGACACAAATCACTGAACATGATTGTAATTGTGCTTGCCTCGAGGAAAGCAGATGCAGGAGGAACAAATTTCAGGCAACGATGCAGTTTGATCAGGAACATGATTTTTCAAAGTTGAGCTACCGTATCATCAAATCCAAAAAAACGCCACAACTTGCCGATGTGCCGATTCACAGAAAGGTTGAGGCTCAATTGCTTAGATCGACTGTGGGCGCTACGGCACTTCTCATGAATGAACAGTTGGACATTCCAAGCCATTCAGTGTTGCGATTTAATGATGCTTTGCTGCAGTTCGTTGGACAAAAAGGCAGAAAAGTTTTTTTCAGGCATGCATCGGGGACATTGGAGACATGTGGAACGCTTCACGTTACATTCAATGCTGTTACGGAAGGTGAAATTTTACATGAATTCGATCGTTTTTGGCGACCTTTTTGGCAACGAGATCGTAGAGAGAAACAATTTCAAGAGGATACATGGGGTGACTTCCTTACGATGCTCGAATCAAGCAACTTGCCCAAACTTCCAGCGATCACTTTTGATATGGATGATATTGACAGATGGATGTCTTTGATACGGAAGTTGCCATCCAACAAGGCTGTGGGTCCATGCGGATGGTCGAATGAGGAGTTGAAATGCTTGCCAAAAAGATGCATCATTGACCTGGTCAGGATTTACAACCTGGTACTTCAGGATGGTTTTTCTACCAACATGATGATGGCCAAAACCATTTTACTTTCCAAAAAAGAATCACCACAATCGATGCACGATGCAAGACCGGTGACAATTCTGAGCTGTCTTTACAGACTTTTTGGGAAGATGGTTTTTCAGACAGTTGCACATGCTTGGAAAGGTTTTTTTCCATCAGCTATTTCAGGCGGACTGCCCGGTAGGGGAGTCAAAGAGATTGCATATGTTCAGAAGAGATTTATTGAGGACGCCCTCAGCCAATCTCAGACTTGTGGAGGATACTCACTGGACCTAATCAAAGCCTTTAACACGTTTGGACGCTTTGCTGTGGCCAAGATTATGACACAGTTAGGTATTCCTCTGGCAATTGTGACAGCTTGGACCATGAGTCTTGACAGAATGGTGCGTTTTCCTACACTCAACGGACTTGTTGGTCAAGGAATTTTTTCGACTTCAGGGGTGCCTGAAGGTTGCTCAATCAGTGTTTTGTCCATGTTAGGTACATCGGCATTTTTTTACTATGGAATTTACAACCAACAGGTTTTTCCTTTTGCCTATGCGGACAACTGGAGTTGGCTGACGAAGCATCAGAGGTCACACCTGGAAGCTCTGGAAACGGTCAAACGTTTAACAAACGTTTTACGACTGCAGATCGATCATGCAAAGAGCTGGCATTGGGGGACCACAAAAGAGTTCCGAAAGTTCTGTGTGGAAAACATACAGGTGGATGATGGTGAAGTGGTGATCAAATCCGTTGTGAAGGATCTTGGTGAAGTGGTTCATTACAACAAATCTATGTCACTGGGTTTTGTCAAGGATAAAATCGCAGAGGCTATCACTCGGATTGGACGGATTGAACATTTGCCTTGTACTCTGCAAAAAAAGGCTCTTTTTATTCAAACGGCAGTTTTTCCAATGGCTTTTTACAGTGCGGACGCAGTCTACATTGGACAAGTACATTTTACTGCTATACGCAGGGCAATTACACAAGCACTGGTTGGAAATTGGCACAATGCATCTCCTCTGATTTCATGTTGCGGTTTGACAAAGTACATGCAAGACCCGTTTGTATTTGTACTTTGCCACTGTGCAAGGACAATACGACGCTTGAGCAATTTTGATGTTGACGTTGCCACCTCTGCAGTACGTTTTGCAGTACAATATGAGGGGACTCGACCATTTGGTCCAGCAGGAGCTTTGAGATGTTATCTCAATCATGTGGATTGGCATCTTGCTGAGGAGGGTACACTTTCAGGACCTGAGATGTTAAAGTGCAACATCCTACGTGACTCCACTAAGAAGATACGAAACACCATCGCTGCAATGTGGGAATGCCATTTAGTGACACTGATGACACGCAAAGGGGTTGGAGATTTTTTCGTTGACCTCAAGCTTTCCCTCAAGGCTTTTTCCTGCTTGAATGAAACGGAACAACAACTGGTTAAACTCAACATGGTTGGAGGTTTTCAGACCATGCAACAGAAGGCAATTTGGGATGAGAACGTTACCCCAATGTGTCAATTATGTGGTGAACCTGACACACGTGAACACAGACTTTTGACATGTGCTCCATTGCAGGAGGTGAGACAAAGGCACAAAGAGGCTTGTGAAACCTTGCAACATGTCAGACCAGAATGGTGTTACATGCCGCTTCCAAGAATGTTTGATGATGCCAATATCCTGCGTGCATTTACGACAACGATCAAACTACAGGAGGTGGAACCACCATATGAAACGGGCCTGACACATCTGCGTTTCTTTATGGATGGGGGAGCCATCCATCCCACATATCATGTGGGAAGACTGGCGGCATGGGCGGTTATCCAAGATCTTTCGACATCAGACACGGCACGAAGGATGAGTGTGGATTTTCTATTTTTAGAACCACCGAGACTGCCTTTTTTTAGAGTGGCTGCAATGGGTCTGGTGTCAGGTGACCAAACGGTAGCCAGGGGAGAATTGCAAGCCTTGGTCTGTGCATGTGAAATTGCACTTAAATCCCCGAGTATGGTTACTGCAGAGTTTGTAACAGACGCCAGCTACGTTGTGCGGTGGTCAGATTGATCGAATTGGAACTTTTTTCACACTGTCTTCATAAACTACCCAATTCGGATCTCATACTGCAGTTGCATCAGATTTGGCGACCGGAAGTCTTCAAGGTCAGGAAAGTCAAAAGTCATCGACGTTTTGAAGATGCTAGGGATCTTGATGACCTATGGTATATTGCAGGAAATTTTTGTGCGGACATGGTGGTTGGGTTGACGTTTCAAACAATACCAACATGTATACGTCAGTGCGCTGATGATGCAGTGAAATTTCAAAAAAATGAGGAAGAGATGTTGATATGTGTACTAAAGTACATGGCACAACTCAACAAGATGCGGTGCGAACAGCTCAATCAATCCGCGTCAACAGGAAAAGGCCATACCACAAAATTGCAATTGCCACGACAGGAACAAGGAAGAATAATTGGAGTTTTTGACTCACATGCCTATGGACATGAGGCACTGAAATGGCTTTGCAATTTTGAACCTGAGGGATACACTTCGTGGACCCCGGTTGAATGTGAGTTACAAGTGTTTCAGATGATTTTACAAGGACCCAGATTGGGAATTGCAATCAAGCAGTGGGTGGAGACGTTGCGCTGGCCCAGTGACATTGATAACAAGGACCCAAATGACTGGGGCATTTCATGGTTTGAGATGATGATCTCATTTTACCTTTTTTCAGGGATGTTATTTCCAATCAAAGTTTCTGGAGCAGGTGCTCGAGCAAAATACATTTCATACCACTCGGATGAGGCAACTCTACTGCCACCATCAAAACGTGCGGGTGCACTACAGGCATTGTGTTTTCGCAATATCATTCAGAATTTAACCACTTTATTGGGAGAACGGTTTTTTCCCACCTTTGATGGCTCAAAATGCAGTTCAATGTATCGCCTTGGATGGAGGAATGAATGTGCAGGTATTACAAGAAGACCTGTCCTGCCGAATAATTCCAAAACGATGACATTCATCCAGCAATATCTTGAGAGACTTGGTGGAGTGAGAGCACTTGCAAATCCAATCTTCCAAAAAGAAGTTGTTGCACAGATTGAGATTCCACAGATCGAAGAAGACGATGTCCCGACAAGATTTCAGAAGTATATGGCCTTCATGAAGAAGAAGCGACGTGGGAATTAATTAGTCTTAATTCATGTCTGCTGTGTGCAGACTATTGCAAGTTTCAACCTCCTACCTCCGCCACCTGTGCATGGAGTATGAGACAGTGGATTCGGTTCGCATGCTGCCTGTCAAAAGATGGGATGTTTTCCCAGAAAGGGGGATGGGAATATTCATGCATTTTCAAGGGGATTTCTATGCCTATGATAAGGATGTCCAATATGGTATGGGTGACCATAACAGTGTACGGTAGTACCTTGTTTTCACCATGGCACATGTGATGTGACCCTACTATCCCGCAATCTATGCCCATTTCTTATTGTGGGTGAGATACCAATTTTCAGCAAGGTCATCCTCATGCTTCCTGGTAAGTTTTCTCACCTTTTTAGTTTGGTTCCATCCATTTCCATCCATTTTGTTTCAGTTTTTGGTTGGCTCACTTTGTTCCATAATTTTCGCATCGGGTTGTCACATAGTTTTCCCAAGTTGTCCATATTTTCCACATGTTTCTTTAATTTTCCACAGTTTTCCCATGCTTTTCCCAAGAACTCCGTTGTCCCAAAAACGGTCCCCCGAACCGTTCACCGCAGGCGGCCCGCCTGGGCCGCGCCGGCACGGTGGAGCTGCTGTTAGACTCGCAGAAAGATCGAGGTATCGTCGATGCACGCTGTGGCCGCAGGGAGCAGTGCCTTGGAGCAGATAAATAATGTTGCTTGTTGCCATATGAATATGAACTTTATATTGTAGTATAAGAATGTATTATGGTGTAAGGTGTATATATATATATTTATATAAATGGTTTATTAAATCAATATTCCAATGGTATATTAGTATGTTAAATTAACGGTAAATTACTACTGGTGAATGTGACCAGTGAATGACCATAGCTCACGTATACTGGTTTAACAACCCATTACGGTAGATATTTAACTATCATAACTATTACCATATACTATGAACAATTACCATAGAGATATATTATAATAATATCACTAGTAGATATAATATGAACCATATATAAACTATAATCCAGTAGATATGTTATCACTAGTGATGGTAGATATAAACTATGGTCATTACCTGCTGATATTAATGAAGTGATATTACCATATATTACCATAGTAGAACGAGTGATTAACCAGATACTACTATATGTTGTGTACCAGTGATATTACCAGATATTACCATAGTATTGGTATGTTATATCATGTCAGATCTCCTAGCTTATAATGTTATTTAACATGACCAGATTAGGAAACCAACATACTGGTAACATAGTTACATAACATAACCATCGCTGATGGAACTGATATCTGATTAGCTATATTACCATAGTAGAGATACTATACCCATTTTGACATTAACTTAACATAACATACTGATATAACCTTGAGCTAGATGTGAATAAACTATGGCAATTAACTAGTTAGATTACCATAGTCAGTAGTTGTATCTCTTAAAAATATAGTCAGCAAATAGCTTTGGTAATATAACTATTTAGGGGATAACCGTTGATATATATATATATAGTATTTGTCATAATGTTAAAAACAAACATATATATATAACCATGATTATTGAAACATAAGAGTTATTGTGGAAATGTGAGTTAATGTGTGTTATTTTAGTTGATAACTCTGGTAATCGATTTCTATGGTAACATCACCACTAGTTTAACTCAGTATTATCGCTATGGTATTATCAAAGAACTAATATGAGTTATCTTAATCAGCAGTTCACAATACTGATAGAGAAATAGTTATGTTAACAAACAGTTTTGTCAATAAGTTCTTAACTATCAGTCCATAAAAATTGTTGCAACCGATTTGACATCATTAGTTTGTAGTTCGTAATCAGCTAATAAGTATGGTAATATGCCTATTATGAGATATAATCATTGATATATATATATATATAGATAGATAGAAAGATAGATAGATTAGATTAGGTTAGGTTAGATTAGATTAGAATAGAAAAGAAAAGAATAGATAAATAAGTAGATAGATAGATAGATAGATAGATATAGCTAGGTATATATCATTATATAACCATTTTTGTTGTAGAATAGCAATCAATGAATTATCATATTATATATATATGTATGTGCATTTACATAATCATTAATCCATAGAGCCGTAATTTCCATTGTTATGTATATGGTGGAGATATAACTTAACCAAATGAGAGAGTTGCATTCCACTAACAAACTTGACCATCGAGAACATTGGGTACAGACCTTCAATGATATGGTGATATAATTGAAAGGGAAACATATGGGAAGGCCCGCAAAGGTTATCTGAACACCAGCCGGTTCAGGCCTTTGTTTTCGAGTTGTATCCGTTTTCGTCATGATTCCCAAAAGATGACGATCAGTGTTTCCCGGATAATACAGATGGTATTTACATTTCCCAGGTATGTATTTATTTTGGGGTTGCAATTATGGTCATGTTTAGCGGGCCAGATATAATACCATGCCGGTAAAGCTGCTGATTTGGGTCACTTTCTACGATATCAACTATTCAAGCAGGCCGTGAGACAGGGAGATGCAAAATCTCCATCAAAAGTGGCGAGTAAACATGGGGATATATGTGTAATGATGATTGGTTGAGTGGGATTCTAGTGGGATTATACGTGATTATACTGTCCCTCCAACTATATAATATGACATTTTTGTTGCCATGAGCTGGGAATAGACACGGGTGATTTCGGATATTTGATATAAAACTGGGTTTACCCAGAAACGATTTAGAGTTTCGGGGATTTAACGATCAGGATTGCGAACTGAAGGCTATAACCAAGCTATAGTTCGATGATATCCGAACTTCATAGTGGTTTTCCACGTCGCTTCTGTTGGTCTATTTGATGGTTGGAAACCGCTGATTGCACTGAATCTCAATTTTTTGAAGAAATGGAACCAACCAGGAAGAAACAACTTATGATTCCATCTCAAAAACTTGGGTGTTTGGGGCAGCGCACAGTGCCTTGCTGTTCTCGAGGTATTTTTGGCAAAGCACTCCTGCCATCATCGCAGCACAGGGAGGCAATTTGCAGTCATTGAAGGCGGCACCGGCGGCACCGGCACCGTCAGAGAGCAACGTTGAGACATATCCTTAACAGAGAGGATCTTTGGATTCTATTCAGAATCAAACATTTGGGGGTTCTACTCAACAATGATGAGTCGATGGTTTGTGTCCATTTTTTTAAGGAATACATCATGTACATCCGAGATGTAGTGGGGTGAAGATCAGGTTGTAATATGTTGCTTGGCTTGACATGTCTATATCAGCACTGAGACGCTATACTTGGGGTAAAAGGAGCATGTTTTCCTGTCGCAAAAAAAACATAAAAACCAGGTTCCTTTTGTACCCAGCGGTGACCACAGCAAAATGTCTTCCCCCCAGATCTTGGTGAAGTACAAGGCCAACATCGATGCACGTCGAGAGGCATCTGGATACATGGGGTCGGTCTTCGATGTTGGTACTATGTTCATTTGTATTTTGATTAGATATGTAATATCTAGGTTTGGCTGAAGATGAGGTATATACTCCCAAATGGAAATTGTTAAGAGAGAAAATGATCACTATCCGATTTGGGGGTGCCTTATTTTCAGACAAAACCAGATCTATTTTCGACTTGCCTTGGCCACGGAAATGCTGACACCATCCATGAGTGGCCTTGGGAACTTGGGAGGATGGAAACTCTTCCTGAGACGATTTGAGTCCCATATATATATATATATATATATACATATCTATATGTATAACTTGGGCTCGGGATATTTAATATATGTACATGTATGATTGGGTTGGAATTATATAATTTGAATTATATAATATACACTTACATGTTTTACCACTTACTTTACCAAGTGGGATGCATCCCACAGAAGTTGATTTGTAAACTCATCCCAAGGATATCAAAAATCCCCAATAATATGGTCTAATATGGTTATGTCAGAGAATTTTATACCCAATACCCATCGTTTTTGGTTCTCTCAGGACGGCTGTAACCTGCTGATGCTGGCAGCTGCGGGCGGCCACTATGAGGCCAGCCGAGGCGTTAAGGAGAAGGTGTGTAGCTTTTGTTCGTAGAAAATATTAAGATTTTATATGGACATTTAATGGGATGGGATTTAATGGGATATTAATAGATATTATATCATATATATATATATATAGATATTATATCATATATATAAATAAATAAATATATATATATATATTATTCCATATTTAATGGGATATTAATAGATATTATATGGGGATAAAATGGAATTGTTTTTTTAATCAGATTTAAGATAATTTCCTAGGATTCAACCCTTGGTTATTGAACGTAGCGAACTAGAAAATCACCAGTTTTAATATAGGTAAATCATGAAAAATCCTCGATTTCTATGGGCCATGGTTTGAAGAACGCGAACTGCTAAATAACTAGAGGGTATGATATATTATATAGTTTATATGATTATGTGAATGTATACTATGTGAATACACTTGCTATATATACACGTAGTTTTGCAGATTCTATGCATATGTGTAAATGATTGCAAATGTAACATGTGCATTCCAGTCTGTTGTAGTTTGCTTCAGTTTGGCTGGTCTTCTGACAGAGTCAACTGCCAGGAATGTAGATCTAACCCAAGATATCCTGGGTCATCCTTCTGCTTATGGGGATTCCATACATGGGGGTACCCCAATAGCTGGATGGTTATGGAAAATTCTAAAAAACGATGGATGATTTGGGGGTACTTCCATTTTAGGAGACCTCTATATAATTATATATATATTATATTATATATACATATATATTTATAATATACATATATTATATATTATATATATTGTGTTCTTCATCCAACTATGGCCATGGCCATGGCACTGTGGTATCTCTTTCAGAAAAATGGCCTCACCATCGCGGCATGTCTGGCTTGCCCTGCGGCTTCAGGTTTGTCGCTATTTGCTGAACTCCAAGTGCTTGGTTTGCGCTGGCTTGAGTGGTGCCGCACTGAAAGCAGCTGTGGATGCTGGGAGGCATCCAATTGAAGCCGGATGTTCATCCCAGAGTTTCTGGTGCCTGCAAATCCTGTTGGTTCCTAGCTCTTTCAATGTTTGGGATTCAGATTGGATCTTGATATATCGTTACCCTCTGATAATTTAACATAGCTATTGAACATGGCCATTTATAGTTAAATTACCCATCACAAATGGTGATTTTCCATAGCTATGTTAGTTTATCAGAGGGTATATCATTCCAGATATGGACAGCTGCAGGAGATAACCCCTCCACGGGAAGGCCCCGTCCGCAGGTTCTTTGGAGGCTGTCGTGGAAAGTGCCAAAGTCTGTCGCACCTTCCGATGCGATGCTTGGCTCCACAGGTCATCATGGGGTTATTATTTTCCTGCCCATGTTCAGGAGGATCTCTCTCTCTCTATATATATAGATATAGGGATGTGTAAAGATATGTGTATATATATATATACATATATATATAACATTGTGTAACATAAAAATCCCAACTTGTATATTAGTAATAGGGATAGGTAATGTTTATGATTTGGTTCAACACATGTGTTGGTTTCCATGAACTCATGCAGTGCCATTTTGATGAAGGCATCCTGCAGGACAATGAATGGTACCAACAGTTTCTTAATCATGGCAGTCATGGCAGTCATGCCACACTGTTGTTGGCTGCAGAAGTGGGTTTTCCGTGTTAAAAAAGGCGCGCGGATCACAGTTTTAGTTTAGTTTTGGAATGTTCAACACCTCAATGCATAGTTTCACGGTATCCATTTCGTCTCGACCACGTGATTTGTTTAGTGGCAGCTCTTTGTTTTATCAATGCGTGGCTTTTAGTGTCCAAAAGGGGCTAACCGGCTCACCATCCCCAATAGAGGTGTCTTATCCGATGAGGCAACAAGAGGGGTAAGACAACCGTGGCTTGGCAACGGATTCCACCGTGGCGAAAAACGCTTGCGTGTTGGGTCTCCAATCTCCGGGATAGCCATAACATCCCATAACCACAAGCGGAGGTATCACCACAAATCATAAATCCATTGCAACTGGCAGAGGTTTCCCTTTCCGTCTCAAATCAGCTGAGTCTGGTAACTGTCTTGGCGTGTTGTTTCCACCTCCATTCCACATTGTTAAACTTTATATAACTTTATTGTGTTTGGCCAATGAGACTTCTCATCCACATAGGTTTTCATTGGAGAGGCACAGGATGATCATTTTTTCTTTTGCTTGTGGGTGTGTTTAACAGTTTAAACTTATCTAAGTTCAAGATAGGTGCTTGGTATCCAGCTATAAGATAGGTACGCTACGCTTGGTACGCTTGGTACGGTACGCTTGGTGCGCTTAGTACGCTTGGTACGCTTTGGGTAGGTACGCTTGGTACGCTTAGTAAGGTACGTTTGGTACGCTTACCAACCGTACCGACCGTACCAACCGTACCAGTGAACCGTACATAACCGTACCACCGTACCGTACCAGATTAAGGGGGGGGTCAAGGGGGGGGCGTTTTGGCATATTGGGAACAAATGCATCATTGCCATTCTTCAGGTCCGACATGTTTCACTTTTGCATGCTGCTGTCTGATTTTGAGGCAATGATGGCGTCTCTCGGCTGATCTGGGGGAGGATCTACCAGCGATTTTGATGTGGGTACTCATCGGGAAGAAACCCTCGACACACGGATGTTGGCTGGAACAGAAAATGATGCCCAAATGGGTCTGAAAAATGAGGTGTACCCCCAAAATTGCATTTGTTTATGTGGGAAATCACGATTTTAGATGGTTTCCAACATTTGTTGAACAGATTTGTTGTTGTCCACATCATTTTGCACCCCACTTTGAAAGATTTTCCACCCGCAGGGAACAGTGTATGGTTAGTGACTCAATGTGTTGCTTCAGGCGAAAATCTACAGCTTTTCCCATGGCTTTTCCCATGAAATACGGGCATGTCCGACGTGAATTTTCCCATCCATTCAGTGATGAGCAAGGCGCCATGAGCTACGAACTCACAAGAACTACCATGAGATTTCGAGGCTGTTGGAGTTGCCGCTACGATTCGGATCCAACGCTGGGTGCGTTGTTTCAGGGACGTGGGTTTCAAGGGAAGGTTGACGGATACGAAAAGGGATGAGAAAATCTGAGAATGAGCAACATCTGTTATTTATGTCAACGCCAAAAATCCAGGATGTTCCTGCAAAGACCTCATATCAGGTGAATGATAGTCCAGCAACGAGATACACAACATAGACACCACGACCACTTGGGCATAGCAATGAAAGAATGGCGCGGATATTTTGCAGAATTTCCTCAAAGCAAAGGGCACTTTTTTCAAGCGAGCTCTTACCCGACCAAATGTATTTTAAGGACTTTTAAGGCACCCATCAAAATGCAATAAATTCAGTCTTTCTCCCAAACTTGGTTGACTTGGACAATCATTCCATGTTGAAGCCCCAAAGCCAAAGGATTTCATATAAGTGTATGGTCATGTATGGCTCCACGGGCTCAGGAAAGGTGTACAGTGAGATGGAAATGGACCTTGGCTGCGGTGGTTTGGAAACATTGCTTGACGTCCGATTGCTACATTGGAAAAAGAAGTGGCTGATTTGGCAGTTTTTACCTTTCGATTTTTTGAAAACATCCCAAGTGTCTAGTATGTTGAAACCAAGAATCATATCCTGCAGGGACTGCCCGGTCCTGGAAACATTCAAAATAGCAAGCACATGTTCGTTGGACATTGCTATTATTGATTCTGAAAAGCAGAGTTATCTTCAAATAGATGGAAGGCGAATGGGACCAATTTGGATGCAGATCAAAAATTACTCGCCGGTTGCTAGCTCCCCCAATTCAGAGGATACATGCTGATGTTGTTGAGTCCAAACCGTTAAACCACTAGCGACCAATGTGTCAAAGCCCACCAACCAATGTGTTGGTGGGAAAGGAACATGACAAGCCAACGTGCTGTCACAATGCTCAGCCAAAGTGCCTGGCAGCTTGATGTCAAAGAAAAGCCAAGAACATGACACATTTGACCGTCACTGACCGCCTTTGGGAACAAGGGCGCCAAACATCTAAATCGTCCAGGGCCAATGTTCTTTCACATCATCTCACATTTTGTTGCACCTTAGAAGGGGACACCACCCAGGTTTAGCCCTTTTAAATGAAGATCCCTTGACCATGTCCCAGATTTAATCCCTTCGCCCTGCTAGACCTTGGGGAAAATACCCATTTGGTTCCATTTGGTGGTATAATTATTCCATTTGTAGACAGTCCCAGACATGCTGTCTTCAAATGTCAACTATCACACTGACGGTGAACTGTATCCCTTTAATTCTGATTAATATCCCATTAATTAATCTCCATATATATCCATTGATATCCTAAAATAATCTAAAATGGGTGAATTCAGCACTAGTATTTCCTATTGTTCTCCGTGATATACGTACGTTTCAATATCCCATTGTTATCTGCATTGAATCATCAACATATTATATAAAAAAACAAGCAAACAAACCCATGAAAAAATTCCATTGATGCTAATATTTGCCCCAAGAATCGTGGCGGAAATGCCAGATGGAGCTTTTATGTCTTTAAATTGGGACATCAATGGAATTCATATCAAATCATCGAAGTTAGTAAACTTCGCTGGTTGGTGGTTTGGAACATGGCTTTTATTTTTCCATATATTGCGAAGAATCATCCCAACTGTTACTCACTCCATCATTTTTCAGAGGGGTAGGCTCAACCACCAACCAGAAATGGTGGATGCTACGAAACGTTTCACCACCGGAGATCACCACCGTTTCGATGTCCGCACAGGTGCTCTTGCACACACCTTTGTCGCTGAAGCTCTTCGAAGAACTGCGAATCGTCCCACCCGCGCCTTGAGAAAACTTATGTGGTTCCGGTGGTTCCTCCAAGTATTGGGAGAATCAGATAATCATAGGATATTAGTGGAACAATCATAGGATATGAATGGGATAATCATACAATGATGTGCCTTGACATCCAAATCATTTTATATGTTGTATATTTAATTTTATAGCATGGTTCAAGTATATATATTTATAAATGGTGGTATCTTGTATAAGTCATGTGGGATTTATATCAATAGATAGGGAAATATAACATGAGATAGCACATACGTCAAAAAAAATACAAAAAAGTTAGCAAAGATAGCGTTTTTTGTCGTCTAGAACGATGTTTTTAATGGTAGCCATTTTTTTTCCCAAGTGAAGCGCTAACTCCTTGAAAGCATGGCAGAACCAGGAACTGCTGTCGCGCAGAGAGCGACATTGCAGGATTTCAAATCTTGCAGTTCTTTTTTATCGCAAGAAGTTTGGAACACTTTGACAGCTGGAACAGAGTCTCGTGGCCTACAGGCCTTTTTTCCTTATACAGCCTTGCAGAAGATATCACTGACGCAGTGTTCCCGGGAGAAAACAATGGCTGGCCTAGTGTGGAGGGATGAGAGAAGCTGCATCTGGAAACGCATGAGTATATCCAATAGAATAGACCAGAAAACAAAGGAACGCGCATGTGTCGCCTCTTGATTAGCCAATAAAAGCATAGATATGCGCGTGTGTTTCCCGACTGTATGTAGATAATACATAATAAATACGTATGTGTTTCCCAACATATAAACCAAACAGAGATTGTAAACGCGAATGTATTAAAAATGTGTTTCCACCTACAATCACATGACGGTGAAATATGTAAATGTTTGGGATGTGTTTCCACAAAAAGAAGAGAACGCACTTGTGTATCCTCATGAAAAGATTAACAATAGAAGGGAACGCGATGGTGTAACCACGTCTCAGACCAATTGCATTTGTAAACGCGTAGGTGTTAAACATGTGTTTTTTGGTGTTTCCTAAAAACTGCGAAGGACTCTTTCAAAACCTTCCAAAACAAAAAACAAAAAGATGTTGTTGAATACAGATGCATGACAAACATGCATGTGCCTGCATGGACCACTGCCAAAGGCAACATGGTCATGTTTTTACCATAATCTGTTCGCATTTCGAGGTCACAAGCCACAGAAAAGACACGCAATGGAAAAACAACACAACCGGCCAGGCACACATGAGGAATTGAACAACATAGTACAGATTAGAGAAAAACAAATACAAAAGATATAACTTAACTTACAAAACCTATAACATAACTTAACATAACTTTAAGTTAACTTCCTTAAGTCCTTTTATTAAGCCCCTAAGTCCAACTTAAGGCAAGGCACATCCCTGTAGGATACTAGTGGGATATGACATTTTAAGGGATTGAATGGATAATGGGATTTCTTGGATATGGATATGAATCCCTCCCCCCCCGTCCATATTCAACAACACCAACCGAGTAGGTGTTGAATCTGAATGGAGGATGGGATCAGTGGGATATATATATATATATATGATATATTTTGGGTAATATTATGTTGGGTATACATATATATAGATTATTGGGATAATATACATATATATATATATATCAATGGTTTATGATGGGATATACATATGTTTTATTTTTGCAGTGTTTTAAACTGGGTGATTTAACACCGAGTAAAAATCCCAATTGATTTGATGGCGAAAATGATCATTAAGTAGAAATACATGTAAAAATCGTTTGTTCATGTCCAAACCCAAACTTTCGAAAGTCCGCGACTTTGTCACTACAGATGTTTTTCGAAATGGCTAGTGGTCTATCTGCGCGGGAGGTCAAGTTGACTTCGACATACTTCGACTCACGCGACTGGATTTTTGTGTATTCCCACAGTTTGGAGTGAACAAAAGCCAGGAAGTCGAATCTGTTTGATCCATACATATCCATAGTTCGAAATTGTTGATATATAGTATGTGTATCAAGATATCAGACACATCGTGTAGATATTGGTTTACATACAGCTGGTATTCATCATCTGCTTTTCCTCTTGCCCGTTGTTTATTTTTGCTCCTTCTTGCTCTCCATGCCTTCAAATATTCTCCTGGTTGCTGGTTTCAATCATTTTGTTCCATAATATATGGGATAATCCGTCCCATTGACTTTCATATTTTTCAAGATGGTTAAAACATGTTAAAACCACCAACCAGTCTCGTTCTTCCCCTACGAAACTCTCCTAGTCTGGCAGCCAGCAGACTAACATCGGATTGTCATCCAGTGGATCCATCGATGTTTCATGGGATTATCAGTTTTATAGATGATAGACATATATATATACAGAGACATATACACATCTATATAGACTTATATATATAGGCATATTTATATATATATATATGTGTGTATATATATATACATATTGTCATGGCATTTTTCCATATGTTTCCTTGTATGATTGCACTGTTTTGAGTTGGCCGTCTTTTCCAGGTGAACACCTCTGATGTTCCAGCCACCATCGATGAGGTGTTTTCGCGGGGTGATGGTCGACCGTTTTGTGGTGCTTTTTTGGGCTGTGTCTTGCGTTTTACTCCCATTGAAAACTTGGCAATCCTAGTGTTTGCTATTTAGGCTATAAGTACCCCCCAAAATGGATGGGTTTTCGGTTTATGAACTAAAACAATAAATTGTCGTGGAGAGAGAACTTACTTACGATATTTTTGTTCCACAAGAAATCCCTCAGTTTTCTCGGAAGCGCCGTGATTTTCTGTGACTTTCACCTGCCTTAAATAAAGCCAATGATACCCAGTGGATTCAATGTACCATGGGTTTTGGAAGCTATGAGTATTTCTGGATGAAGACAACCCCCATTCACCCATCAACCAGTCAATTTGGATCCAATGCTCGAGTGATAGTCGTAGACAGCACATTGCAATGCTTAACTTTGCTGAGAAACTATGTTGAATATCAGCTGTGTCAGTTGGATTTGTTTTTTTATGTTTCGCTCAACCTCCAAGTCTTGTCCATTTGTTGCGAGGCCCTGTTTGCATTCCGGGTCTTAGATTTGCTCATTGCACGCGGTGATTGGAAAAATATCCACATTTATGTGCTTTGGATAGCATAGCATTTGTGTTTGAGAACATGTCCTTCGTGGCTGCAACCCCTCACTTGAAAAATACTTCAATGATACATGTCGGTTTGCTCATGATGATATCCCCCGAGTGAAATCCCATGTGGCTTAAATCGCGCAGTAGCTGTTGCAGCAAGACTTTTGGGTTATATCATCACAACTTCGGCTGGTCAAATCCCAGTTTGTGATACTTAAATCCCAAATCCAATTGGGAAAGTGAGTTTAATGCGCTTTGTTAATTGTCTCGTTGCGTCAGAAAAAGCAAGTCTTCTGTGAGATGCTCATGTGGATGTTCAACGGCAACAGCCCTGTATAGCTATGTATAGCTTAAGATCCTCATGAGCGGTTTGTGAACCAATCACTTCGATTTTAAGTCAAATCCGCATTAGTTCTACTGGCTACATGCCCAATATTCCCCAATATTCCCCAAGGTTTGTTGGTCAAATCCAATTTATTCCCCACCTGCCAGGTGAGGGTTGTTAGATTTTATGTCAGTTGCCTCCTCCTCCTCCTCCTCCTCCGCCTCCTCCTGCCTCGTCCTCCTCTCCTCCTCCTCCTCGTCCTCCTTGTCATCCTTGTCGTCCTGTCGTCCTCGTCGTCCTCGTCGTCCTCGTCGTCCTCGTCGTCCTCGTCGTCCTTGCTCAACTGCGACCCGCGATCCACAGTGTTCTCTGCCGGACCTCAACCACGACCACCCACGCCCAGTGTTCCCTGCCGGACCTCAACCACGACCATCCACGCCCAGTGTTCCCTGCCGGACCTCAACTGCGAGTATCCATGCCAAGTGTTCCCTGCCGGACCTCAACCACGACCATCCCAGTGTTCCCTGACCTCAACCGCGAGTATCCACGCCAAGTGTTCCCTGCCGGACCTCATGTAGGAAGATATGGGACAAAGAATGTGCAGAAGAAAGAGAAAGAAAGAATGTCAGATATGCCAGAAGATATGCCAGATAGAATGATAGAATGCCAGATAGAATGCCAGAAGAAGATGCCAGATAGAATGCCAGATAGAATGCCAGAAGAAATATGCCAGATAGAATGCCAGAAAATATGCCAGAAGATATGCCAGATAGATATGTCAGAAGATATGCCAGAAGATATGCCAGAAGATATGCCAGAAGATATGTCAGAATATATGCCAGAAGATATGTCAGATAGAATGCCAGAAGATATGTCAGAATATATGCCAGAAGATATGCCAGATAGAATGCCAGATTGAATGCCAGAAGATATGTCAGATAGAGTGCCAGGAGATATGCCAGATAGAATGCCAGAAGATTTGCCAGATAGAATGCCAGAAGATATGCCATATCATATGCCAGAAGATATGCCAGATAGAATGCCAAATAGAATGTCAGAAGATATGTCAGATAGAATGCCAGAAGATTTGCCAGTAAGAAAATGTATAAATGTCATGGTGGGGATCACACGAAGTAAAGTAATTTGTTTTTTTCCCCTCGCCACGTCGTTTGTTTCAGGTGGAGGAGCGCTTGGCGGAGCATCAAGAGAAGGCCAAAAGATGGGAGCTGAAGCGACAGGCGCGGTTTAAGCGAAGATGCCATGGGAGATGTTGTGGATTTACTATGATTGAACCATTGTTGTGGTCAGAATTTACCAAGTCTTTTCTTATTTACCGTGTCTTTACCATGTTTATTTTTAAGGTTTTATCATAAAAGATGTTGTAATGGGATTTACCATGTTTATTTATAAGGTTTCCAAAGACTTGATTTTTTTTACCCCCGATTATTTTTTTAAAATATTCCACGGTTAAAGAAAAACATACGGTTTTCAAACCTCATTTTGGACCCACGTGTGAACCATCACAGATATATAAATATATTGGGATATTATGTCTGTATTTTAAATATATTGTGAACCTGATCAAATGCAGAATAGTAACGATGGTTTTTATTTTTTTCTACCGGGGAATTATTTAACGATAATGCCCTCCCTTTATAGGGAATTATATTATACTGGAGCTAATGGGGATCGGATGGGGATATCAACATATGATCATGTCAACCTACTGTGCTGTGCGTAATGTTGAAAAACAAAAACAAACAACACGTCCCGAGTAGAAATCGTTGATTTGAGCCTGTGTTGGTTGTTTGCACTTCATCCCTGTTGCAAACGTGATGCACGTTCAATCCGCAAAGTGCAACCGAACGCACATTCAAAAAACGTAACCACATGATGGTCCTGCCTCTGCTCGCAGAGTTTGAAGAAACGTACCCAAATGTTGGGAGGGGAGTTAAAGCTCAATTCAGGCACGTAAAAAGGACATCATGCAACAAAAACATGACTTTGGCGGCCGAGAAAGAAATCACCACAGGGGATATAAATTCTGGCGAAGTTGTTTTTGGGAATAGTTTTTTTTTTCGGATGTTAGTAGAATCTATGGGGATTATATGGGCCTGAGGTTACTTCCAAACCAGCCTCCAGTGATGTTTCCCTGCTGGTGTCTCCCAGCGTTTCTTGGTTTTTCCGCCCGGGACATAGTTCGACAATAGCTCTCATTTCTATTCGTTTACCACCTGATGGGAATGTTATGTGGGGATTATGTGGGGATGTTATTAGGGAATATTAGGAATATGATATATGAATATATATATATGATATGACTATCCTATTGTTTTTGGATATTAGAATCATATTATCCAACTAATGGGGACAATGTAAATCACCAATGTTTTTTTTGTTTCTGGGAACGACCACACCATTTGATGGAACACACTTGTTCTTAGTCATGTAGCTATTAGTTGCTGGCAATACCTATAGGGCTGTAGTCAACAAGTATGAACATGGTAGGTATATATACGTGTGTGTATATATATATAATTGAGTATATACCGTATTGCAATCCCAACTTCAACAAAGATATGAAATGCTTCGATCATCCTTTTAATGGCGTTCGCCGCCATCCCACAGGTTTACTGTTTTTTTGTAACATTGGTGAGTTGATGAGTTCCGTTACCAAAAAGCGTTACCAGAGGGACGACCTGTAGGAACTCCTTGAGCAAAAGCTGCAGAGTGAATTGGGAAAGGCGTGAGACCTGGTTCCGCAGGGGTCATAGCTGGGTTTCTACCTGTCGTTAAATGGGAATATAATGGAATATATTTATATTCAGTATATAGTATACATATACATGTACATATACAATCATACATATATATATATTTATGTACAGTATACATATATATATATATCAGTATACATATATATTTATACTTATATATGTGTTATATATATACATAGTGTCATGGGACAATATGTGATGAATACCTCAGGGTACCCATGGTTTCTGAGTTGTTTTGTTGGGGTGGTTGATGATGGTTGATGGGGTATTTTTCACCACGCAACGTGATCTGGTGATATGGTCATTGTGCTTTTCACCAGGCTGGAAGTGGAAAACCAAAATTATTGGATAAGAAACACATCAAGAAAATTGTGTCAGCAATTCCACAAAAAAATGCAGATTGTTTTCAGGTCGGGTAATAACAAGTCTGACGACGTGATACAAACATGTGAATGGTTCACAAAGCACGGGAATCGTGAACATTACTTCAGGGCTGCATCAGCATAATTTTATCTCTGGTGTCATCAAACATGGATGGAGGTTTTAATAGGAAAATCATCTATAAATGGTGGATGTTCAATTGCCCCTGTTGATTACTGGAGGATACATTGCAAAAAACATTGATTTGCAATATGTCAATATGTAGTCACGGAAAGAGCAGATCATGGTCTGGAAAATTGGGATGTTGAATCCCAAAGCAATCATGGATGGATCGGAAACCGCATTATATGGTAATTGAACATTGCTATGTAAATTCACCTCTTTTACCGGTATATCATCGAGTTAAATGGGTCGTTTTTCGTGGCAAACTGTTAAATTACCGAAGGGTATACGTAGGGCCAGTTATCTTTCACCGACTTTGTCAAAGCATTCACAGTGGTCCTCCAAGCCTGACTGGCGGTCCCCATTCTCGGAAAGTTGGCTGTTGAATGGAAGCACCAACGTCCCTGCGTGTCAACCAACTTCCCATGATAAGTCCAATAACTGTCAGGTTTATGATATATTATCAACTATAGTTAATGGGATGAGAATAAACAATTTGGCTGTTTCCATGACGGGGGCACGACCTCGTAACAAACGCAGTTCTCAAACAGGTTCGAGAAGCTCAGGAATCACGTGAGCAAGCCACTCTGACTTGTCTTGAAAAACACCTGTGCTGAGACGCGAAGCACTGCTAGCATAGCTTTGGTATATTTTGGTATCATCTTACCATTGGCAACATGGGTTTCTCGGTTTCCATCCCTGGGGCCCCAAAAGTTGATGATTGATCACTTTCCTCATCGAACGTACGCATGTGTTGTTGTTTTTTGGGACTCATTGTACGCCGTGTTTGGAGAATCCCGCATGTTACAACATGTTTCAACCATCTTTGGGACTCAGTGTATGCCATGCTTGGAGAATCCCATCTGTGGGCTACGTTAGCCACTTGACTTGCAGCCTTGCCATGCAAGATCCACATCTTGATGTCCATGGTATGTCTCAACAACCTGCATGGCATGGGATGGCTAAAATTTCTGCATCCCAAATGGTACCCAAAGTTTGGCATTTTTTGGATCTCCGGATCAGGGATCGGTGCTTATTTATACGGCCACTTGGCTGTTATCCATATGGGTTTGTCTGAAAATAGGGTATATTCCCAATTATAGCCATTTAATAGGGATAATGATCAGCAAAACCATTGGGTTTAGGGGTACACTATTTTCAGACACACCCATATTGATCTCCACTTTGGTTGACCAGAGATGGGTCCCCAGTTTTTCCCACGGTTGGGTTCTCCATCTCCGATGATCCCCAAAGGAAGTCGACGGCCAAGTCCCCAGGATTCCGTCGGCCTCGAAAACCTCAAAGCGATTTTTTGTGCAGAATTCATGGACGTCACTTTGGTTCTAACATGTTCTAACCATAAATGGGATTTTTAAGTTTGGGATGTTTGAAAATTGGTGTAGACCCCTATTATTAATGGAAACTACCATATAGATACACGCAGATCTTTCAAAACACCCCCTGTGCATATGGCTCGCCAGCACTTCAGTGCCAGGAGCGGCGGCGGCGTCTCAATATGGCCTTGATGTGGCTACAGGCGATGGGTAATCGACACAGGTAGCTGGAACCATGGCTGGAACACCCCATGGCTGGAAAATGTGGGAAAATCATCCACAGATGTTGGGTAAACCCAAATTGATAGTTGATTCATGTTGATTCTTTGGAGGTAAATAGATGTAAATAGAGCAAGTACCCTACAGGGATGGTTCCAGGTCAGGGATGCTTTTTTGGATGCTTGGGATCGTCATGAAGATATTCCGACATATCATGACATTGTTTTTTATCGAAGACATAAACAGGTCCATCTATCGGATTTCTTGATTTGCTTCTTTGGGTTCTTTGGGTTTGAGATCATGATACAAATATGTTCAGGACTCAGGTAACCCAGGTATGCAAGATGCATGACATTGCATGACTAACGGCTTCACAAGTAGCTTGCCGAGCCTACCAACGTTTGCCCAGCATTCCAAGAACAAGGGGGTCGGTTTTCTTTTGATCTCGCTTGACTTTGGCTCCAATTGAGGGTAACACCGCTGCGTGGAATTTGACATAATCCAATTTATTTTGTGCAAGAAGTGGCCTGTGGTTGCTTGGCATACAGGGTACCACATGCCTGTGACTTGGTACTTGGACAACAGATACCTGCACCTCCACCGCTGTTGAAGAAATCCGCTGGGTTGATGCCGCCAGGACTTCGAAAATCAAGCAATGCAGAGTGAGGCAATCCACGGGAAAACAGCTCAGGTGGTGGCAGTCCCTCTGTTATTCAAAAAAATGAATTTATTGGAATGACTTGAAATGGGGTATATCTATAAATATCTAAATTATAAGTATTACATGTTATGTACTACATATATGGTATTTATTGGGTATATGACGTACAATTGGAATTCTCGGGAAGTCAGTTCTTGGTGCTTTCTGGTCGCACCCAGGGGCCTCACGTAGATGTGCGCGGCTTGGAGGAGCCGCTGGAGCCGAAAAATCACCGGTCTAACCATAGCTTGGTGGATCAGAACCATAAAACCGCTATGTTCATGGTAAATCCATGGTAAATCCACTATAAATGGAACTATAGTTCAGTGGCTGAATTCTATGGTTTATGCTGGATAGAACTATAGTTAATGGGAAATACCCTCTGGTAAACTAACAGTTTGCGAACTTGAAAATGGCCATAGACATAGTGGATTTACCTATTAAAAAAAGTGATTTTCCATAGCTATGTTAGTTTACCAGAGGGTATGTAGATGTTTCACATAAATATATCATATATCATAGTATACATTCAAAAACATCCTTACATCCATACATACATACACCTATACAATTATGATCATTACATATAATTACACATCTACATCTATACAACTATTATACATAATCTATGTTATATATAAATAGTATACATCCATAGATCTATAAATCTATACAAAAACAACAATACAGTATTACTGTATATTATATATAAAAAACATCTATATGTATAAATATATGTATAAGAGCTATAAGTTATACATATTAATTAACATATATATATATATACACACCCATAACATTATATATATATTATCTAGTTGGTGGTTTGGAACATGTTTTTCCATAATATATGGGATAATCATCTTCCCATTGACTTTCATATTTTTCAAGATGGTTAAAACATGTTAAAACCACCAACCAGTATTATTTATTAGGGTTACCCTCTGGTAATTTAACATGGCTATGGAAAATCACCATGTTTGATGGGAAAATCCACTATGTCTATGGCCATTTTCCATAACAAACTATTAGTTTACCAGAGGGTATTTCCCATTAACTATAGTTCTATCCAGCATAAACCATAGAATTCAGCCACTGAACTAGAGTTCCATTTTATAGTGGATTTACCATGGATTTATCCCATGAACATAGCGGTTTTATGGTTCTGAAACTTCCACCACGACCATCATATAGTATCATATTATATTATATGATTATATGATGATGGTCTTTGATGTCAGGACCTGCTCAACGCCGCGGTGTCCATGGGCGCCACGTTTGAGCAGCTCCAAAGCGCCCAGCGGCTGCTGAAACGCTGGCGCCAAGGCGAGGCCCAGGCGCCCCGGTCCATGGCGAAAAACGTGGCGAACAACGTGGCGAAAAATGGGACAACACCATGGAAAAACCATGGAAAAACCATGGAAAAACCATGGAAAAACCATGGAAAAACCATGGAAAAACCATGGAAAAACCATGGGAAAACCATGGAAAAACCATGGAAAAACCATGGAAAAACCATGGAAAAACCATGGAAAAACCATGGAAAAACAATGGAAAAACCATGGAAAAACCATGGAAAACCATGGAAAAACCATGGAAAAACCATGGAAAAATCATGGAAAAACCATGGAAAAACAATGGAAAAACCATGGAAAAACCATGGAAAAACCATGGAAAAACCATGGAAAAACCATGGAAAAACCATGGAAAACCATGGAAAAACCATGGAAAAACCATGGAAAAACCATGGAAATGTTTATATGGAAAGTATATTTTCATAGAAACTCTGGGGCCCGAGAAACCAAGCCGGAATTTCAACAGAAAAAACATATTTTTGCGGAACACATTTAGATGATCCTCCAAGAGGGGATGGATCAAAAAATCACCAGTTTTTTTTGGATGGAACATGATGGAACGATTGTTTTAGTGGATCATAGAGTGTTTTTGTTTTGAACTTGGATTGTCTTTTGTTCAAGGTGATTTCAAGAAAGTTTTGATGTGGTGATGATGATGATGATGATGATGATGGAAGATGATGATGATGGAAGGATGATTTTACAAGTTGGATGCTGATCTGAATTCTGCAGTTTTTTTTTCTTTGAGTGGATCCACCACTCAGCTTGAAGCATATCTATACAGATGTTCTTCTGTGATTTTGAATTTGTTCATCGTGTTTTTTCATGAACTTGTTGAATGACAACATCTTTGGGGGGGAACAAGGGGCTGGGTAGACAACATTCTCAGGGGCGGTGTTTGGTCTTAATGGCTATGCTCTAGGGCAATGTGCCCATTCGAGAGACTTTTGGTTTGAGATGAATCTGCGCTAGTCTCATACTATTCCATTTGGAAAGCCAACAGTTTTCCACCTGGGAAGGGCTCAACAAAAAAGCCTACTCATTGGATCAAGGACAATGCCGAGCAACTTTATTTTTTGTTGATGGGTTCGAGTTGTTTCAGTGAAAATCGAAAGTTTGACGTGCAGTGGGCCCTTGAATTGAAGATAAAGTCCGAGAATGAGCGGTTTGACGGTCTTGTTTCTAGATTGCATTTTTGCTGCAACATGCTGGGTTGACGGGGGGGGTTAGCCCCGCTTCCAATTGTTTTGGTTCGTCTGTCTGTCAAAGGCAAAGTGCATATCATCAAAAATTAGTGTTTCGCTGTGGCGAAATGGCAGTTTTCAAACATGCTTATGATGTGTCATTGACTTGAGTTCTGCTTAGCAGTGTCAACATAACTTTCATTTTTTCAAAAAAATGGATGTTGGGAGCAACCCTTACAGGGGTTTGTTGCCGCGATACATTTGCATTTTGAGCTCTTTTTTTCATTGATGTGTCAAAGGCAAAGTCACATGATCAAAAAGGAGTGTTTCGCCGTGGCGAAATGACAATTTTCAAACATGGTTATGTTGTGTCATTGACTTTTACAGGGGTTTGTTGCGGCGACACATTTGCATGTTGAGCCCTTTTTTTCACTTGTCTTCCATCCACGAGACATCTTCAAAACATTTCACATGACTGACTTTGTCAGTCATGTGGGCAATGAATTGAGCGAACGCCATCATAGTCGCTTCCAGGCCTAAGTTCTTGTGAATGTAAAGTGCTGACAAACCATCCACGTGTGCAGTTTTCAATGAGAGGCCTCCAAGCTTATTGTTTCGTCTCAGCTGCTTTTTCAGCAGAGCTGTGTGAGATTCTGCGACCTGGTCTCCTCCGACCATGGTTACTTTATGCCGGCCAGTTTGAGCTGCTTTGCAGCCAATGGCTTTCAAGGCTGTTGTGGAAACCTTTCTCTTTTTGAGGGACTGTACAGGTGTGTATTCTGACAAGCTATGTCTAGCAGTGACTGCTTCCAAGTTCAATTTTTTTCTAGCTCCCTTCAATCCTTTGGAGGCATCGGAGCCCAGGATGTGTTTGCTGGGGTTCACTTTGTGTTGCAAGAGCGGCACAACTTCGTCTAAAGTCTCTGGCGGGCCAGGAGCAGATGTAGCCGTGAAGCGGTCAGGCAAAGGATAGAAAGCGCTTTGTTTGTTTTTTCTGCTGACAGCCACTAGAAACCGACCACCATGCACTGCCACTTTGGAAGTTGGTTTCTTGGCAACCGTGTTCCCGGCTGGCTTCTTTGTCATTTTTCGTTTCTTTGACCCCACCTTGTTTTTTCTGGTTGCCGTACGACACGAATCTACCTCCAGGATTCCGGCGTCAAAGGTCATGGATTTGTTTTTCTGAAACTCAGCCCAACCTGTCACCATGCGAGCTTGCTTGTAAATGGAATCGACATAGTCATGGGATCGCCCAACAATGTGCGCAGCTGCATCTTGAGGAATCTTAGCACTGACACAATAAACCGTACGTACGAAGCCTTGCATGTCTGGTTCATGTCCACCTCTCAGTCGGTTGATGAAGGGTGTGTAGCCAAATTTCCAATTGATACCTACAGGCAAGAACGGCCACAACTGAAAAACGCACAAGTCGAAGACTAGGTGAACATGCGTATATCATTTGCGATGGATCCAAAAAAATGAAACCATACCAAGATGCGAGGTCGCAGTGCTGGACAAGAACGGTTCGAACAACGCAGTAAGGCAGGATCTTGTTGAAGCTGGTTCAAGGATGCTTGACATCTCCAGCACTGCGTCCCCACTGCACCCCGAAGAAACCTTTGGCTTCCAGGTATTTTTTGCACCGCATTTCAGACCACAAGGCTAAGGATGCAAAGTCAATCTGCTTGAGACCTCGCAAAGCACGGTACTTTTTGAATTTCCCACGGATTCCGGGAGAATAGCTGAGACCCTTCTTGTGAAATTCTCTGTTGACACCAGAACTCGTAGCGATGGTGCGACTCGGAGGTCGTTTGCGCCCAGAGGGATATCTATCATGTCCGAGGGATTTTTTCATTGGACGTTCCCTGTGTGAAACTCGGACCTAAAAAGGCTTTGCAAAAAAGACGTGACATGAGTGGAAAATGGCCACTGGCTTGCTCAAAAAAACCTCACACCTAGTGAAACACATGGCACCCACAACTTCACCAACCAAATTCTGGCGACTGGGAGAAACGTGCAAGGTGTGTCTGCAGTCAAGGTATCAGAGTCATGGCCAAGTGGTTTGAATTGATTCCCATGATATTCGCGATTGACAGGCCATTTCATTCTGCGGAAACTTCATGCTTCATTCTTCATCAGGTGCAAAGATCTCTCAGCAAACAAACCGCAGCAGCAGCTCTTTTTCCGATTGGCACAAAGTTCTTCACACATCGCGCTCAGTGTTTCGGCGCAAACTGGCAGGGAGTTCTGCATACTTGTTTCTCATGAACTTGGGCAGCTCCGACCATTTGTCTTTCGGAACAGGAGCGGAAAAAAAACACATTCTTTTACCATCTTGCACTTTCTTGAACCTATTGCAAAGCAAGCGAATCTGTCCTGCAAATTGACCAGAAGCATAAAGGTGCGGCGACAAAGCATATCCACAGTCTGCCCGCATGCATCTACCCCATTTTGTGTCAGGCAGGGAGGTCGCTCCATCTTCATCTGCGACCGGTTTGACACGGTCCTCAAAGAGCGCAGCCCGCTGCAGCATCGACATAGGGCCGCCAGACGAAGACGCAGCCGAAGATGAGTGAGTGAGCTCGGCAGCAGAAGCTGAGGGCAACCTGAGATTCATCATTCTCAAATGCAAATGAATGCATCAGGGAAAGAATTGACAGTACAAATCCTTGGAAAACAATTCGAAAAACAAACCAAGAAGCGGGGCATTCACAGAGTGCTTCAAAAGATAATCGAGTTTTTGTCGCAAAGCTATAGGACTATCGATAATCTTTCCACCTTGGAAGCGCGGTGGCGACAAACTTTCCGATTTAGCTGACGATGCATCTCCTTCAGCATCTTGACTTTCGGATTCCGATTCCAAAGTCAACGTAGGAGCCAACATTCTTCGAATCTCCGGGCTCTCACAGACCTAGGATACAACAGTTTGAACGTCACGAACATGACAGTACAAAGTCTATTTCGTCTATTTCGGCATCCGACAAGAAATGATAACGAGGTCATCTAAGGAAGAAAAGTAAGATGTCAAGAAACAAACTAAAACCGAACTCAGAAACAGGAATCACGGAGGGTGGATGTTCAAGAGTTCTGCGTCCTGCAGTCGAAAGCGGCTCAATGGGCTGCCCAGATTCCAGCAAATTTTGCAACATCATTTCACATTGAAAGTCCCAAGGTTCAGCCAACTCTGAGTCAGGAAAGCTCTGCGGCATTGTTCCACGTAGCCGCTTCTGCAACCATTCACCTTGTTGAAGAACTTTCACTGGCAGAGGCCCATGTTCTTTCACATAACGAAACCAAATTTCCTTGAGAACCGACAAACCCTGGCGAAGGCTCGTCCAATGATACACTCGTTCCACTGCAGCAAAGGTGGTCTCAGCTCCAGCATCCCCATGCCATTTCAACGCTAAGATGTAGTGAACATCCCACAGTTCTTCCGTGCTCAAAAAGGAACAAAGAACACAGACAGGTGGAAACTTTTCATGAGCTGCGCGGAGGAGAATTAACAATGTAACACCATACAGAAGCGGATCCATGGAAACAGAGCACAGCAGCGAGCTACACAAGCAAAGCTGTGCTAGACAAGCATGACATTCCCATGATATTCGCGTTAAACCCTTTCTTGCGTTTGAACCATGTAACTACGAACTACTTTTGGAAACTTATATGTCTAAGCAAACTTGACGAACTCTCACGCAACCAAGAACTCCAACCAGCCCTGACACACCAATGCAGCCCAGCCCCAACATCTGAGATGCGTACCTGCAGCGCAGGTAGCAGGCAGACATGACCGGTGAAATTTACATAAACAAATCATCCTGACAAGTATATATTATTCAGTAAATATATAATTATATAATACAGTAAATATATCATACAGTTAACACAGACCCAACCCCCCCAACCCCAAATACGTTCTTCGCGTACCATCAACATCGAAAGCAAGTGCACACACACTGCCCCCAAGACCTTCTGAGCGTAGCAACCCCCCCAACCCCAGATGATCAGCGTAACATCATCAGCGTAACATGAACGTTAACATCCCACCCCACCCCTCCCCAACCCCAGATGATCAGCGTAACATCATCAGCGTAACATGAACGTTAACATCCCACCCCACCCCACCCCAACCCCAGATGATCAGCGTAACATCATCAGCGTAACATGAACGTTAACATCCCACCCCACCCCTCCCCAACCCCAGATGATCAGCGTAACATCATCAGCGTAACATGAACGTTAACATCCCACCCCACCCCACCCCAACCCCAGATGATCAGCGTAACATCATCAGCGTAACATGAACGTTGACATCCCACCCCACCCCCCCCAACCCCAAAAGCAACCCAGTAAAAACGGGGCTAACCCCCCCCGTCCAGCCAACATGCTGCAACCATCCCCCTCCAGGTCTCCTTTGCCGAACATAATTTGATCTTCAAAACCTGCAACACCTGCAACTTGCAGAAGCATGTCACGGAAAAATTCAGGACAAGGTATCCATGTTTGGTTGATACAGGTACCTTACTTGTTGGAGAAACCTGCAACTTGCAGAACCATGTTGTTACAGAACGATCTTTAGTCACTGGGCCGGGCTCACCCCACAGACTGTGAAGAGAGTTGGCAACGGGAGGCTTCACCTGTCCCTCTTTTTTAGGTGTTGCTATAGCTGTACCAGAAATCGTTAGTTTCAACTATACATCGATTGTAAGTTAAAGGATCTGAATCTAAACTATTCTAAACCATCATTATATACATTGATTTTTACTTAAAAGATCTATAAACATTTCTAAAATCTGCATATTTTCAGGGCCGGAGACGTTTTTGTTTGCCTGGGAAAGGTGATATCTCACCAGTGAAAGTGTTTTTTTTTCACGATCCAGGCTGCCCTCGCTGAAGCCATTGACGCCATCCGAGCCTTGGAGGATTGGGATTGGGATCGTTTACATTGGTTTACCCTCTGGTAATTTGTTACATAGCTGTACTAGCTATTGAAAATTGTGATTTATAGTTGATTTACCCATTGATAGTATGATGATTTTCCATAGTTATGCTAGTTTACCAGAGGGTACATATGAAATCATCATATGGTGGTTTCCTAAAATAGAGGTACCCCCATATCATCCATTTTAGTAGGATTTTCCCTCATAAACCATCCATTTTGGGGATCCCCCATTTATGGAAACCACCATATGATATCATATGTTCATGTGTCAGTAGATTCTGCGTGTATTTGAGTGTGAACTTCATGTTTGTGCTGACGGACTTTTTACCGTCCAGCAAAACGCATAGATTTTGATGGGGTGGGGTGGGGTGGGGTGGGGCAATAACGTTCATTGCCACTTACACACATACGTGATGCCGCCACTGCCCGTTCTTCTGCAACTCCCACACATACGTGATGCTACGCTACTGCACGTTCTTCTGCAACTTCCACACATACGTGATGCTACGCTGGGGTGGTTGTATATATATATATATATTTATATATATATGTATATATTTACATATAGTATCATATAGATATATTTACAGATAGTTTGTTTATGTCGACGTGGAGACACCGCTGCTAGGATGTCCCCAACAGTATCCCTACTACAACAAAAGGTTCCATGAAAGTGAATCGGAAAATATTTCGATATGTGAGATCGTTCCAATGGCGGTGGGAAAACCCACGCGAGTTGTTGAAGACAACTGCGACATTCATCAAGCAACTGTCTTGATTCGACTTCGGGCCTCTTGAAGAAGAAAAAACGCTGACATGGTTGTCGATGGAAAAGTTAAACCCTCAAGTTCGGAGACCCCTTTTTTTTCAGTCAAAATTGACGTTTCGCTATGGCGAAACGATAATTTAGTAATAAATATGCGGACGGTGAAAATTCCGCCGGGATGTTTGTGTGTACATATATTATGTATGTATGTATATATATATATCATAACTATATGATATCATAGGTATATATAATCGCTTATATTTATATATGTCCAAATTATGTCAAATTATATACATATTCGCTGAATCATGTACATATGAATATACTATGTATGTACAATATGTGTATATATATATACATATGTGTATATATATATACACATATGTATATATATATAACATCATGTAAGCCGTTTGCGGCCCAATTACTTCCCTTTTTTGTCCATTTTCTTCGCCAATGGAAGGAGCTGTCGGAGTGGCGGACTTAGTCGCCATGGCTGGGCCTGGAGACAACCAGGGGCTGCTCATCCAATCATTGGGATATGGATATTTAATTGATGGGATATTCATGGAGATCTCTCTCGGTATTTTTGGAGATCTCTCTCGGGATTTTTGGATTTGGATCAGATTTAACTGGGATTTTTTATGTGGATTAAACGGGATATTCCACCAACAATATGATATTTGGGTGTGTCTGAAAATGGGGTATACGCCCCAAATAAACAGATTTTTCGCGAGAAAAATGATGATAATCCAGTGGGCCAGTGGGTTTTGGCGGGTCTCCCGTTATTTTTCAGACGAACCCAAAAATGTCACCAAAAAAATGCTGATGGTTGACTAGTCTTCAGCTTCCCCAAAGGGATCCACATGTTGGAGTAAGGTTGACATGAACATGGTGAGAGCGATTGAAACACGCCTAGTTAGCGGGGTTGGAAAGATGGAATGTAGGCAAAAAGTAGGGGGATGCGTTTTTTTTCCTATTCCATACCCCGGAATGCATACTGTGGATGATCCGCTGTATTTCAAGCACTGAAACACTGGATTGAAAGCCAAGCACTGGTTTATCGCCTGTTTCAGGCCTAACCACATCACTGCCACCCAGGACGCTTCAAAATTCTCGGCCAGTCGCCATGATCAAACAGCCCCACACTTTAGCTGGAACCATGTTTTGACAAACCTCGATCTTTGGGATGTCTTTAAAGATCAATAGAGTTTCTACATGGTTTTTCCATACGATCCAAGGGATCATTTACTTGGACCTAGGGCCTAGGGAATCTCCCGGCCCCTGGGCCGCTGAAGCCAGGACTTGGAACAAGCCATCTTGAAGGCCAAGAAGGCCGATTTTCGACCCCAAGATGGATACGTCACGTCGTAGTTGGAAATTGGATCAGGGGGACTCAGAATATATCAGAATCATCCCCTCTTGAAGGCCTGTCAGGTTAGTGAAGATCAAACAAATCCAGATGATGATTTCTGAATGTTCTGTCAGAATTCCAGGATACATGTGGCTACAAGCTACAAACAACCAGATGCTCCTGCCATCTTCCCATTGCCCACTGAAACACCCAAAGCTGCTACGGAATTTGGACCGCCGGTGATGGCTTACCAAACGTGCCCAAGATTTGTTGAGCTGAAATTGAGTAACATAACTTGTAATTATATTTATTCGTTCAATGACTGGCCAGTCACAGTTTTATCTCTGAAATCAAAGTTGAACAGTTCCCTGAGCAGCACAGAATTATATAGTCCATTGCTCATGATCTACCCCCAGCAAGGGCCCCAAAAATGAATAGATCCAACACTAAACCAGGGTTTCGTTTCACGAAGGGGGTATTCAATATTAAGGAGAATAAGGAGAGGGGATTACCATTGTGGGGGCCCTTGTGATATCCCAAAGATTGAGGGATGATAAGCCTGGCTCAAGCTCGAACGCCATTTGAATGCAGCAGGTTCATAAGCAAATCCGACGTGCAGAGCAGGATGGACTTTTCAGGGCTACAACTGCAGATACTTTGTTCAATTTCGTTCTGTTGAATTCAATCTCCAAGTACTTCCAAGCTAGCCCAGACCGGACCTCCAGGTATGATTCTTTGGAGAGGGTGTCGGAGGTGGATTTCTTTATCAGCCATTCTTGGTCATGTCCATCTTGGATGAAACGACTGGCTCTGTGCCATTGCCTCAACCTGAACTTGGCCATTGGATCAGGCATCTGTGCTTTTCTACTCGCCATTTTGATCTTGGTACTACATGCAGGTAGCATCCTTGCTGTGGCAAAGCAAGATCCAGCACTCAAGTATCTGTCATTCTTGTGGCCGTGCTGGGTGTTTCTTGGCACGTATCTCTTTGGACATCTGCTGTATCCACGCAGGTTCTGGATAGATCAGGTCTGTGTCCATCCATCCGATGCAGAGGTGAAGTCGAAGACCCTGCAGGCGATTCCCGCCTTCATAGCCCAGTCCAATCAGATGCTGGTGATTTGGGATGAAACTTATTGGCAGAGACTCTGGTGCAATTATGAAGTCGCTATTTGTGTGAAAGCCTCTTCAGCCTCAGCCTCACAGGCCATACGCTTTGTGCCAGTCTGGATGCCTTTGTGGGTCCTGTCGAGCTTCGCTCTGTTGACTTTGCTATGCCTTTGTTGTGTTGGACAAGGCTGGTGTGGCCAACTGGATTTGGATTCAGGGCTTTCATTAATGGTCTCTTACATGATGAATGCAGTGCCCGCGAATGTGTTTTGCGGAGGATGCTGTGCTTTTCCTTGTTTCTGGCTATGCACGCGCAAACTGCAGAAACACGAGTTGATGCTAGATCAGATGAAGCACTTCGATGTTCGAAGTGCAGAGTGCACAGTGGAAGCTGACCGCATTGTCATCCAGGAGCAAATTGTGAACCTTTTTGATGAAGCCTTGGGGCCTCCGGTTCAAGTCCCTTTCGGAACTGTTGCAGATGCTCCGGATGCTCCTTTGATGTCCCCCGACGTGCTTCAGGACATCCGTGACATCACTAGCTACCCGAGCCGTGATGAAATCCTGGACCAGTTCAATGCATATGTGAAGGGCCCATTGCATGAAAGCCTTGAAGCATCCATAGGGAAAGAGGACTATCTCCCTCTCAGCTCTTGCGTCGCAGCTAATTTGCCAGTGATTTTGAGTGGCTTCATGATGGCGCTTGGCTGTGACGGCCAGGCGGATTGTGAGATGTCAGCCTCCAAGCTGGGGTTTGCTTCGGTCTCCGAGTACATCATTGCCAATACGTTTGGTTGCGGAGTACAAATGTCCTTGACATGGATCCTCATATTTCCTCTGGTGCTGCGAACATCCCGCCTGACAACCCGAGCCATGTCCCCTGGATTTTGGCAGACACTCGTGGGCGCATCTCTTACAGGATTGGTGCTAGCTGCCTGTTTATGTATCATGAGCCTTCAATACATGCTGTTGGTCCTTGTCATCATAAAATATTCCGCAATCTGGTTGGGAGCCTATGTGGCTTGCTTTGCCATTGAGCTTTGCGCATTCCTGGTTTGCTTCTTCAGAACCCCAGCCCAACATTCCTCACGATGTTTTGCCGTTTCAGGTACAACACCTTGACGTCAAAGATGCAAGGGAAAAAATGATGTGTTTGTTCAGCATGATTTGATATGATTTCTGTGAATTTGCATGATTTTCATCATTTTTGTATGGTCCGGTGAAGGTTCTATTTTTGCAGCATTTAGATCTTCGATGATGTCCAAAAAAAAGATGGAGATGATCCTCCCGGGCAGTTTGTGTTTTTTTTCCATCCGCATCTGGGATAAGAATCCACACTGAACTCCTCGCATTTCTCCGATATATGATAAATATACGATAATATTTTGTAGAACCCCCGTTTGGCTTAAGACTGCTTTTACCGTTTTGGTGCAGGAGGGGGGGGGTATTGGTGCACGGCTGGTGCGCGGAAAAGGAAAATAGGGGCAAGGGTGGGTCTGGGAAGGGAAAAATAGGTGCGGGAGTGGGTTCTTGCCAATCTATGGATCCAGTCAGGATCCCGTCGGGACCCAGTCGGGCACCAATTTTTGCATTTTTGGGCACCGCTTTGGCCAGTCGGGCCAGTCGGGATCCAGTCGGGATCCAGTCGGGCACCAATGTCGGGAGGCAGCCAAATTCATAAAAAATAGCATTTTTGCAGTGTTTTTGCATGTTTTTCGGTGATTTTGGCTGCTTCCCGACAGGTCCAAACGTGGTGCCAAAAATTCGAAAATTGGTGCCCGACTGGATCCCGACTGGATCCCGACTGGATCCCGACTGGCCAAAAGCGGTGCCCAAAAATGCAAAAATTGGTGCCCGATTGGGTCCCGACTGGGTCCCGACTGGGTCCCGACTGGATCCCGACCCGGTTTCTTCAAAAAAACACCTATTTCCTTAAATTTGAGCACCTATTTTTGAAATTTTAGCACCTTGCCGTGCACCACCCCCCCTCCGTTTCCCCCTCCGGACCCCCCCCCCCACCAGTCTTAAGCCAAACACGGGCTTGGCAAATAATATTGATGTTTAACTTATATTATATAAACTTATAAATATCATGGTAAATATACATGATATACCCTACACTTCAATGTTGAAGTTTAACTTCGCATTTGTCAAATCGATGTTTGACCCTATGTTGGTTTCACCAAGTTCTATGGATATTTCGGATCGGGGTTTCAACAGATTTAACCAGGATTTTTTTGGGCCTCAAGCAATGTCAAGGAGGCATCAGGATTTCACCCAATGGTCGGAAGCTACATCAAAACTACCCATTTCTTTACGTCTATTTGGCGGAAGCTCATGACTCCCCAACTTGGGTCATGGGGCCCAGCCTGCGCTTACCATTTGGATCCTCTGCAGTATATGATTTAGAGATACCGTATCGACATCCTTAAGGCCCATCCCATTTCAATCCCAAGTTTCTCATGAAACTGTAAATGTGGGATACTCGGAAGATTTTCTACTCCGGGTATGAATCGGTTTATGTTAACACATCTAACTGTAACATCTTCATCAAGTCCATTCAAATCCAACAAAGCAACTTGCCTACCATAACTCCAACATCCCCTTTCATCCCTATTTTTTAGTGGTTAAATCCCCATTTTGATGTGCTACATCATGCTACCGTGAAACCCGTCGCAGGTTGATGTAGACCCACAGCTTGTCGAGGTCGCCGAAGAACTCTTCAAGGCGGGCCGAGAATCTGTAGGGATGGACCATCCAGGCCCAATGAGTTGGCGAACAAAAATTGTGAATAAATATACCATCTAATCTATCAATTATTATATAACTATCAACTATCTATCAACTATAGATATTCTATATAATCTATAAATCTATATTAATTATCATATTTACATATATACTATCTAATCTATCAACTTGATCAACCAACTAGTATTTCATGAGATGATAAGACTGGGTGTTTTTAGGCTTCACGCGGATAGAAACCCGCGTCGTTTCGTGCATCAGAGCATTTTTTCTTGTTGCTTGGATTTTATGATTCATGTTCCGCAGCCATTTGCATGTTAATTTTCCTGTGTTTTCCCATATAATTTCAGCTTGCCTCATAATGCAGACAAATTTCAGCTTTCAACAAATCAAACTTCATGTGCAGAAAAGTGAAAATCAGGCACCGCAAAATTATCAATCTATGTTTACAGAAGTGACAAGCTTTGAAGAAGTGAAGTTGTCATATACAAGAGCATCAAAGTTTCAACCTCTTGCATGACGCGCAAATGTCTTGCTTGCGGCAAAGCAGGGCATCGCTTGGAAAGCTGCAGCTCGAAAGCGGCTTTTTTGTGTGTGTGCAAGCGCAAGAGAAGATCACCCTAGCGTAGCATGACGTCGGTGTGCAAGTTAACATGAACGTTATTACCCCACCCTACCCCACCATAGCGTAGCATGACATGTGTGTGTGCAAGCGCAAGAGAAGATCACCCTAGCGTAGCATGACGTCGGTGTGCAAGTTAACATGAACGTTATTACCCCACCCCACCCCACCCCACCCATATGCATTTTGTATTGCGCGTTTTTACCCGCGTGAATGGTTTTAGTGGCTCAATTGGCTCACGTGATTTGAGCAACTGGGATGATTACTGGAGATCCAGAGCATATTTTTGGGATAGGTTAAGACCACCAACCAGACTAGATATTCTGGTTTGTGGTTTGGAACATTTTTTATGAATTTCCATATATTGGGAATAATCATCTCAACTGACTAATATTTTTCAGAGGGGTTGAAACCACCAACCAGTATTCTATTGCATGCAAGCACCTAAAGTGGTCATGCAGCTGGTTGAGGATCAAACATGGCCATGTTTGGCCTCACGGAAAGTCTTACTCGTCGGGTCAGTGGATTTTTGTTCTATGGATTTTGCACATCACGAACGGTTCTAGCAGAGAACAAAGGAACCAGGGTGAGATATCCCAATTGGTCAGCGAATTACCCTCTGGTAATCAAACGTGGCAATGAACAATCCCGTTCAATCCCCTATAAATGGAGATTTTAATGGGACGGGACGGGAAAATGTTCAAACAAAATTATCCATTGCCACGTCAATGACACTGGAGGGTACATATCCTGTTGATACTTGCATCTATTCGCAGTTAGCAAATAGTTGACAACCTTGGCTCTCAAGTCTCTCAATTTTTTTGATTATATAGATGAACTGTATCAATTTGTTGTTCCATTAAAAGCTGGGAAGCTTATCAAAGTCACATACTTATCTCTGTTTACAAGTTGGTGAGTCATTTCATTTAGAAACAATCTGGAAACCTAACACATTATCATACTATACCTACAGTACTCATCATTTGAGATGTATACAAACTCCAAAAAATAACAAACACTTGGACATCTGGAACATGTTCAGATACACCCAAAAGATGTGGATCCAATGTTCAATTTACCACTCATCTTTTTGGGTGTTACTCTACCCTTTTTTTTGTCCACGCTTCAAAGGATGAAACATCCTATCATACTCCTCATATGCTCCACAGCGCTGGAATATTCACCAACATATTTACACCATTTCATAACCTCGTTGATATTCCAGTTGATTGGAGCATATGACTCATTCTTCCCTCCAAAAGATCCGAAAAACAATGCCAAAAAATACTTCTGATGTAAAATAAGTAAAAGTAACAATTTATGATGTTTTCGTGTTCCGCAACATTTTTATGGCTGCAGTCCTCCTCCAGGTCGCTCCCATTGCTTCCCCTCCCCCCGGCGCAAGCCGCGCAGGCGGCTTCCGGCAAGGCGCAATCGCTGGTCGCTGAAGGTGCCGCTGAAGGTGCCGGACATGTCTCGGAGTTCCGGTATCTCTTTTATGGGATATTCATACAGATTCATACAGTATTATACGTGTATATATATATATATTAATATATATATATACATATGTATTATCATATATTATATATACCTTTATATATATATAT
Source organism: Cladocopium goreaui (assembly GCA_947184155.2). Classification (NCBI taxonomy): domain Eukaryota; class Dinophyceae; order Suessiales; family Symbiodiniaceae; genus Cladocopium; species Cladocopium goreaui. Next base: position 25,144 of record CAMXCT020003151.1, on the reverse strand, counting down.
TAAATATATTAAAGGAATATTCATATATGACATATTTCAGCCAGAAAATCACCAACAATCTGATATTATAGCTGTGTCTGAAAATGATACATATAAGGCATACTTCCAACTTATGCCAATGCATGGGGAGAATGATGATGAAACACGGTTTTGTTTCCGGTGTTTCCCTCATTTTCTTCAGCCAATCCCTATCGCCAAGCTTTGGAGATGTACAGTATCGAATTGGATGCAGGGAACTATGGTTGGATACATATATTAGGAGGTTCAACAAATAGAATAAAAGAAACCTTGTTTCCTGTATGTCTTGGAAATAAAATATATCTTTCATTCAGTGTCTTTGGAGATGATAAACGTGTTGGGTAATGTTCAAATGGGACATGTCACAATTTGTGTCCCAGCGGAGTCACTTGCCCTTCCCCCCACTGGGGCCGCTCTCAGAGGTGGTGTGGTGACGGTGTGGTGGGAATTACACTTGGTATGGGATGGATGACCATACCCCATATAACATGGTTTGACCCTAGCACATGTGTATTCGTGTAACTTACATATGAAGATATATTGCGTGCATACAGTGCATACATACACAGAATTTCTTCATTTTCTTATTAGTGTCCTTCATTCAAAACATTCCCTCTGAATCGATATATATATATATATATAGGCATATAGACCAAGAAATAGTCAGTCAAACAGTCAAACTAGGTCAAAATCATGTAGCAAATAGCAACAGCCAGGTGAAACTACGGATTCGGTCCCTCGGACGAAGCTGTGACATTTTGACGGTTTCGAGACGTCGCTTTTTGTTGGGCGGTGCCATGGGGTGCTTCACAAATGAAGTTTTTTCCCCTAAAAATGGGCATTTTAATCGGAAATCATCTATAACTGGAGAATGGGCCGGCAAGCCATGTTTGATTCTAGGATCATCTTGATGCTTGTATCTTCCAATTTTGGGGGTTGAACCTTTTACGCTTTTGGGCCATGTGGAGCAAAAGTTCACTGCAATCAGCAACATCAAGCAGCAAGTACCTAGACCCTTCAAATACCCCCAAAACATGGTCAAAGTATGTCAAAGTATGGTGTAGGCCGCAGCATGTTAATTGGGTACAAACGGAGGGTCGATCGGTATCTGTATGATTGAATACGGAATAATACGGATCAATCAACGGGCCTTTAGAATCCTTTAGATCCGTACTCTTTGGCGAGATTTCCCATGAGGGATTTGACATGATTTGACCGTGGGCCAAGGGTCCACCTGAGGAGGAAACTGCTGAAGTGAATGATGGCAGCGGCAACAGCGGCAACAGCCCAACAGGCGCCAACATGCCAGGTCGTAGGGTTTGATGCATGAAGGTCGAACGACGAGTTGGTGCTTTAAGATACTTTTCATATTCAAACATGATCTGGGATAAATTATGATAATGATCCGACATGTATTGAATTTATTTTGGGGTTGAAACCCTAACCACAAAGAGCATTCGATATGTGATGGGTCAATGCGGGTTTTTCGATCCTGAGTAGTTGTTTCTTGTTTTCTTTCCTGCCATGGAATACTGTTCGTTGCAAAATATAGAAGTGTTTTTTGTTCGAACAACTCTAGAATTAAAATTGACACAATATAGTTGATGGTACATCATGATTTTCTTCCCCTAATCCAAACACTGTGTGAGAAGGTACGGCTAACCCCCTAGTCATCATACTCCAGTCACTCCAGTCCCACTTCCTCAGTCATCCATTTATAGATGGATTTTCCATTGTAAACCATCTATTTTAGAATACCACCATTAAAAAAAAAAACAAATGCCGAAAAATTGGTTCGGACCCACCTTGATTGTTGGACCCAAAATCTTGGGCAACGACTTGCAGCCCAAGTCGCCCAAGTCCCTGCGGTGTGCGACACCATGCATATATAAGTTAACAATGTAAATACATCATAATATATATATATTTTTATTACTGTATACTATTCTTTACACAATATTTGATATACACAATTGTACATATATTAATTATATATTATTTTAAATAATATATTTATATTTAAGTTGTATATATATATATACACTACATGGTTTTCCTCTTATATGATGTATTTGTTTTGATCCTGTCACATCAGCCCATTCTCTGACCCACTCCAGGCCAAGACGCAGAGGCTGCACTGGCTGCGCGAAACCAGGGAGTTGATCTAAGCCCATCTGGGGGTTTCCATAAATGGAGGTACCTCCAATAGCTGGATGGTTTATAGTGGAAAATCCTAAAATAAAATGGATGATGACTGGGGGTACCCCTATGATATTGGCGGACTTGCACTGAAAGAACGTTTATGTTCTAAGTAATAAAGGGTTGGAAATCTTGGAAACACATGATGTTCTAAGTGAGTGTCCATCATAGATAAACTGTAAATGATGGCCCCTTGATGGATGAGACCGGCACCACACCGTCCGGGGCCATGACATGCCATGACATCCCACCTTCACCGCGGTGATCCCCCGCGTTGGTGAATCATCCCGAAATCCTGCCCTTTTTCCACACTGAAATCCTGGCAGCTGCAGGAATTTGTGCCAACCATTCTGAACCTGGATGATGATGAGGAGTTAGTCTTCGACTTGGGAATGTGATGCAACAAAAAGGCCACCAGAATTCAACAGGAAACTGGCGCCTGGCGGACTAATGACAAAAGAGTTGGGATGTTCGTCAATTTGGGTCAGGCAGTAGTTGGAGGATTTGAATCATGTCCTATCACCTTGTCTTGAATGTAGCCAAGGTTATTCATTGGAACTGTTGCTTTATTGTCGCTTCATGCCGCTTTAATAACAACACAAAGCTCATTAATGCTGCTGTCCATGCTTTTGGGTCCAGCTTAGCCCAGACGTCCATCTGCCAGGGCAAAGATGCGAGCAGAACCTGCGGAACGTCGTCGAAGTTTCAAGCTGGGTGGTCTCAAAACTAGAGACGTCTTCCAGGACCCCAGGACTGACACTGTTTTACTACGTGTGTTTTTTTCCTTCAAACAATCATGAACTGCAATTCTTGTTGCTTATATGTGTTCATCATGTTTCATCCATGTTCAATCTTGGAGAAGTCATCGCAGTTTGCAGCGCCTAGTTTTGAGATGGCCACCCCGAGATATTTTGAAGGATCGGATCTGCGGTAGAAATTCCAGGAATGCCATTGTGGTTGATGTCACTTGATTTAGCCGTCATGTTTGTCAAAAATGCAGCTGCCGAAATGATCCCCACAACCCTTCCATGCTTAGAAAAATCGATATCCACCGTGTAATCAATGTGTTGATACGACAAAGAAATCATCCTCAGATATGTTTTGATGATGGCGACAACAACAGCAGCAGCAGCAACAACAACAACAACCACAACACCCATGAACATCATATTTTTCGGGATGATCATCTATAACGGCGAGTTTTCATGTACTTTTTTGAGGGGGATTCAGTGGCGACCGCGATCCGGTGGGCCATAGAGTGGGGCCTACGATCCTAAAGTTTGAGAGGTCTACTAGTTTCCTATTCCTCTACTAGTCCGGCTCCTTTTCAAACCCAGTTTTGAGTCATTTGGATCAATTCGATCTTTCTGCTGAACTAAATGCATAGATTGAAACTGCAGAAACTAATTTCAAGATACCTTTTTGGAAGTGCAGAAACTCATCAAAATTATCCATTCAATTTGTTTGTACACCTATCTCATTATCTCCTTGCCAATGCTTGGCCGAAGTTGGATCGTAACTGGTTCCTTGGTATCCCGACGGCAGAGCTCTTCCGAAGACCAAAACAGAGTCTGCGCCCTGGGACTCCATGATTTTGGTTATAGTATGTTATAGTTATAGTTATAATGATGTTTCAAGACCCAGGAATCTTGCAGATGAAGCAATAAAATTGGAGCATAGTTTCAAGATCTATTGGCTATATGTTGCCATTCATTCATTCATTCTCCAGTATTGACTCCTAGCACTGAGACAGTGCTGCAGTTCTCCTCTTTTTGGTGTCGCTGTTCCAGGAGCTGTGCTTGGTTCAGCAATGTTCAAAAATTCATCTAAAACCATCCCAGTACATTCCAATGCCATCCCAAAACGATCAAGAACTTAAATGTTCATTGGCTCTTTGGCATGAAGGTTGTTTGCCATGAGTCTTAGTACTGAGTCATGGTACCTTTTTTTGTGGGTCATGACTCGTGCACTCAGATTCTTAGTAGGGTGCTGAGAAGCGCGGCCCTCCCCTTTTCCAAGCATCTCAACATCCAGAGAAACTGATTCGTGTGAGGGCTTTAAGTTGTGCAGACAAATTCAGCAGAAACCATTCTAGATGTTAGTCAGACAAATTGAATACAAGCCTTCTTTTGGAAGAACATGGTGCAACATTGCAGGAGCAGTATGTCGTATAAACTAACCCCGCATATGATTGATATGATGCATCCAATTTTCGCAACGGATGGAATTCAGCCAAAAATCGCTATCCTTGGCCTTGCAGCTGAAAAAAGGCACCACAAGAGTGCTTCTCAGTAGTCAGAATCGACTTCAACATACTTCAACGGCTTCCCCTTTACCAAGTCTGTGCGACAGCATGCGACAATCCTGCAATGACAGCATATCTTGAGATATGGAACGTGTGTGGAATTTAAGCAACGGACGAAGATAGAGGCAACACATACTGTAATCACAAGAGATTTCCGAGATCTGGATGAGACGTTTCAGAACACGTGTCGATGTGCAAGCCATAACCTCCTGGTGTTCCTCTCAGCTTCCAGCTTCGCATCATGAGCGCCTCAGCTAAAAACAGCTCAGCATTGTTTGGTGATACCGAAACATGAGTACCCTCTGGTAAACTAACATAACTTTGGAAAACCACCATTTTCAATGGGAAAATCCACTATAAATGGCCATTTTCAATAGCTATGTTAAATTACCAGAGGGTAATGTATAGAATGTCATTAATGTGGTAAAGCACCATCCCAACTATCCACAAATCCCCTGGAGATGGGACATGTCGATTTTGGTGTTTGGTCGTACTCGTACTACGTCCCTTTTTTTGTGTATTGGTCAAGTGATGGAGACATAGACATGTGCAGACATGCCCGGATTTTGTGTTGTTCAGCTATCAAAATCATTCATAACCCTGTAGACTCCATGCACATGTGTGGCTACAATGTATAGGGGTCCCCAAATGAAGAGTATTTTTGCCGGGATGGTACAGATGATATTTACCTCATGCAGCTTTCCAACCGTCCGTTCTCTATTTTGGGGCTGCTATCCCTAATCGTGTGGGCTACCCCCAAAATCCCATGGTTTGTCATCAAGTTCGCCATCAAAGTGCTTACCTATAGGGCTAAATCCGATTTTCAGACACATACATCTATCATCATCTATCATATTCCGTGTTTGAACCTTATTAAACACCATGATTCAGACCACGAAACACCATGAAAGGCACCTTTTTAAACACCCATGAAACAAACTGTAGGTGATTCCATCCAGCGTAAACCTTGGGAATTCACCATTTTTAATAGGTAAACCATGGTAAACCATCTATTTCTATGGGCCATGTTCCATGGCTATGTTAAATAACCAGAGGGTATACGGATTTATATATCCATGATGTATTCGGATTCCCGAATGACATAGTCACATAAGGATGACCAAAGCTTTATATACCATAGTTTGGAGTTGAGCACATTCGCATATTGTACACATGTAATTCAAGTGATCATGCAATCATGTGTATATAATGTATGTATTAATGTAATACATTTTGACATGACTGCATATGTTGGTTGTGTCTACCCGGCTGTTGCAAATCTCTGTTTGGATCCGTATGTTTAGTGTTTTTGTTTGACCAAGTATTGCTGGTGCTATAGATCATATCCCATATTCAGTGGCTGTATCTATCACAGTTGCAGGATTTGTCTTTTTAGCACTAGAGACATCATTTAAAAATCCAGTGTGTCTCAAATCAGCTTCGGGATTGATTGCATCTTGTCCAGATGCCAGTTTTAAAGCGACCCTGCAAAGACCTCAACAAGAATGGTAAAATTGCAAAAAAAAAAAGACGCCAACTTTTATGGCTACTTAGAGGGTCTGGGGAAGAAAAGAATGGTGAAACCCAGACAGTAGGTGTCTCTTGGTGAATTCAGCATTGGATAGATCCTCATGCTGATTTGTAAAACCACGAATTCTTCTTGGTTAAATATGGTTAAATCATGATACATCCAGAGAGAATAACTGATATTTAATTATTAAACCATCAATCTATGTTGGTAAAATATAGCTTTTGGATGCTTTTGGTCAGACCTTTCCTTTTTTTGTTGGTTAGCTCCGCGGCACCAGGGCCCTTTCCTGGCCCGGTCTCGGTTTCATCGGCGCAGGCATGTGTTTTCAGGATGCCGGATGCCCCCTGAGCATGGGACTATGATCATGGTAATCTTATGTATATTAAATGATGAGTCTTAAATGGCTATGGATCAATACCTATAGATACATTTTTAGTGGGATGAACATCCATTTACCAGCTATTTTGATGTTCACCAGGTACCAGGGTTTTGACCCATCCCCAAATTATTATATGGTTAGGGATCAATCTAGGTCTTGATTCATGGATGTTTTCGCTTTGGTGTGTGTATCCTCCAGATGGCCATGTAAATATGGAGATGCGAATCCCCCAATGGGCACCATGGATTCCAATTTCCTCATGCGATTTGTTGCGTAATTCGTTTTTGGTAGCCCAAGAAATTGGTTCGGTGTTGTATTCCATGCCATTTTTCTGGATTATTTCAGGTAAGGATGATGGGATTAATCATGCTCTATCCAAGCAATAGCATGCAATAGCTACATGATGCAATTAGCAGAGACAGTGTAGCAATTCAACCAATTTGACCAATAAAAACCATCAAACAAACCAAGGGATGCAGCCAGCACCGTTGGTATCACCCAGGGGTGGCCCAACAATGGGACGATGTGAAGGTGAACACCTACAGGCGTATTTCAAGCATGCATATGTTTTTATGTCTATATAATATATGTCTATATAATCTATATATAAAACATAGTATAGTAATCTATATATCTATGTCTATCTATACATATATATATATATACTATGTATGTTTTATAGTAATCTATATTATAGTTGAGCAATGACATTGTGGATTGCACAACACCAAGGCATCTGTCCTTGCTGAAAATTCGGCTGCAAGAGAGGTTTATTTATCTTAATTGTCTGTGCTGGTTTAGGGTTATTAGATGTTATTAGATGTTATTAGATGTTATTAGATGTTATTAGATGTTATTAGATGTTATTAGATGTTATTAGATGTTATTAGATGTTATTAGATGTTATTAGATGTTATTAGGTTTGACCAATCTTACAGTATGTGTTGATGGTTCTCAAGTGTCCTTTCATGAATGAGTTTTCTTTGGGGTGTTGCACTTCTCAGCTCGGATCCTTGTGAACTTAAACTCATGCACGTGAATTTATCTGTCAGATCACCCGATTTTGCTGTTTGTCCATCTGACTGGTAGATGGTAATGGACTGTGAGACAAAGCGTCCTGAGAGACAACAGTATGATTTGGCCTTATTGTTTTGTCCCTTATGTGCATATTTCCGCAAATTTCATTTCAGGTGTTGCGTATCCCCAGAAGAAACTATGCCTATGCCTGAGGCTTCGGAGATCCTTTTCAAAAAAGATTAGCAACAAAATTCCAGCAGGAATTGTCGTTCCCGATAGGAACATTTTTTTTGTTTCCAGAAAAAGAAATGGGATTACCCACGCCAGTGGCATCGTGGACAGGGCCATGCACGAGAAGCGGCCCAGCAGGCGGGATTCCAGATCAACCAGGATCCCAAACTGCCAAGTTGATCTGCCAGCATTTTCGGAAGATTCCCAAATCCGCCAATTTGTGTCCTGGATTTTGGTGCTCTAAAATGTGGATACAGGGTGATATTTCAGGGGAGACGGCCATCATTTTTATGCAAATACGGGCGGAATGTGCGGAGTGTGCATTTAAGGCATTTTAAGGATCATGATTATCTCTCAATCTATGTCTCATATCCCAGGCTGATGATGTACATCCGGAAATTTGAAACGCCCTTCAAACGGTTTTGCCAAGATCACATGACCACATAATACTACAGGTGGGATGTCTTGACCATGACAAGTGTCGCTGTTTTTTCCACGCATTTTGAGGTACTCAGAAGTGTCTTACGTGTTGAAAAAGCATGACCATCTTGCAGGGAACTGGAAAAAATACATAAAAATACTGGAATGGTCTAGCATGGCCGTTTCAGAATTAGTGGAATGCTCAAAACTTGGCACTTCGGGGTTTGAACAGACCGTTTTGGGAGATGAATCATTGAGGTCCCGGCTTTGAATAAACCAAGACAGCCACACGTCAAACGCCAGGGGCATCCGATTCTGATCCCAACTGCATCCGTGGTATATCAGCAGGTGCTGCTGGATCGGGGCCAAAGTGAAGATCCACATGAAAATACCTGGATTTCAGCAAGGTTGGCCCATAGTTTTTGACCTTCAAAAGAATCCAAAAGATAGCTGGTTGGTGGTTTCAAACATGTTTAATTTTCCAAAATATAAGGGATAATCCTTCCCATTGACTAATATTTTTCAGAGGGGTAGGTATACCACCAACCTGATAGGATGCAACCAGCAATGGTCAAGCCTGGTGAAGTTCCCCAAATGTGGCCGTCCCCCCATTTGGACCCGTTCCAAGTTGGACTTTCACACGGATCATCAACCGTTTTGCAGAAAAAGCGGGGATGAGAATCGGGTAAAAACCTGTTTCTGGCGTGGAAGGTTGACCCAGACTCTGAAACACTTATTCATATTACATAAAGTGAAAACAAGTGATATATATATATAGATAGATAGATTTACATATACATATATATATATACACATATAATTACATAATTCTATTTACATAATGTGTATATATATATATATATACATTATACAAATCTACATATATATATACCGAATGCATCAGTTCAGAAATTTACATCAGAACTAAAAAATATTATATTATATTGATTCATAGTATATTATATATATATTCCCATAATATATGGGATAATCCGACCCATTAACTTTCATATTTTTCAAGATGGCTAAAACCACCAACCAGTATATATAGCCTCGTCCCTGCTCTTGGAACCGCGCAAACCTGAGTTAGGTTGGTAAAACTTGTCCATTCCGTGACGAAATTTAGTCGCGGAATTGACAAGTTTCATTAGGGTCATCATCATCATCATCATCATCACATCATCATCATCATCATCATCATCATCATAATCATCATCATCATCACCCTCATCATCAGCATCAGCATCAGCATCATCATCATCATCATCATCATCATCATCATCACATCATCACCATCATCATCATCATCAGCAGCAGCAGCATTAGTATGAACACGAACACGGTGTTTGAGGATCTTCCGAGAAACATGTGAGACCAGTTTTGTTTTTCTGTCTCTTCACAGCAGCTCCCCGCGTGTGCGTAGCATCAACTACTTCTGCAAGTTCACATGAACGTTAACATCCCACCCCCCCCCGCCCCCCACCCCGCGTGTGCGTAGCATCAACTGCTTCTGCAAGTTCACATGAACGTTAACATCCCACCCCACCCCTCCACCCCATCGTATGTGGTAGCAGGGACGAGCCTATATATACATTATATGATATATTCAATATGAAATTCAATTGCACCGCTACGAAACACCTGGGCTCCACCAGGTACCCTGCTCGGTGGTGCCGGGCCCTGCTGGCCCTGCTGGCCCTGCTCCGGTGCTGCGATCTCAGGCGGGGAAAAGATCCAGCAGATAGGGAAAATGATGGGAGAACCATGATAAACCTGTATATATATGGGTATGGATCAATACCTATTAATACCATTTTTAATGGGATGAACATCCATTTACCAGCTATTTTGATGTTCACCAGGGGTACAAGGTTTTGACACACTGCCATATAATTATATACATACACATTCTGTCTAGATTGCATGAACGATATTGTATCATAGTATGGTATTGTACATATGTGTGTTTTTACATCTATTTGTGCAGGTTCTCTCTCTCTCTATACATATATATATATATATGTATGTATGTATGTATATACAGATAGATATATATATATACACACAATTTGCAACTTGTATTCCTGCGCTGTTGAAGTGTATCACCATTCACAATCCCAAGGTTTTGCTGTGCACATATATGTCTTGGATGATGTTGACACGCATGAAAAAAAATAGGAACCCAGTGGATGCCAAAAAAGATTGCAACATGAGGGGCAGGATTGGTGGTGGCCTATGTTTATCCATCCAACTGACATCAGGCCGATTAAGCAAGCTGGAACTCGAACTTGGCAAGATCCAATACTGTTTGTTGCCCAAAATTATTCTGTGAGTTCCCTCTTCTTCAGTAACTTCAGTCCCTTTAGTACGTGGAGATCCATACTTGGAAGTGCAGTTCCAGTTCTCAGTAGATAGATAGATATATATATATATATATGACTATAGTATAAAGTGATAGGGCACCATATGGCACCATATCCCAACTTTTTCGGGATTGTAAGCATGGTTATACCCAATAAAATTAACCTCAAGTGCACCCTGAAGTAGGAAATACCATCCCAAGCATTGCGGATGGCCAGGGACAAGCACCACAGGTCTTGCAGGCCCACTTGGAGATGGTGAGTGGGGCAAACCTCTTTGGTAAAGCTGGGTTGTTAGGTGAAAATCCGTGGGTTGATGTTTTGTCCTTTTGTTGGTGGAACATCAAAAGATCCCATTGACCCTCTAATTTTAACTCATTAGCTATGGAACATTGCCGTTGTTCATGGGTAAATGATCTATAATTCATTACCAGAGGGTAGAAGTTGTTTGTTGCACAAGGTACTGTATCTCATTCTTTGCAGGGAATCTATTTGGCAGCACAAATGCCCAGGACACCTACAGAGCTACGAGTGGGATAGTTTTTCTTTAATGGTGAATCAATGTGAATCATCATATGTCCCACTATTGATGGACATTAGATATACCACCCCATTTTCAGACATACCCATCGATGGCTGGTGGAACAGGGACTTTCCACCGAAAAAAATGAGTTGCTGGTGCTGATTTTTCCCGCGTTTGTAGGGTGAACGCTAAGCCAATTCCAGGTGAATAATCTCGTTTGCGATGGTTTCACTTATGGTAAATGTTTAATATGGTAGACAGACAACATATTTGGGACCATTAACATATTTGGAAAGCCATAAACAGCCCCATGGTTAATGGTTACAAAATTGGTTTTTCAATGGCCTACATCCAACATAGTTTCTGTGGATACTTAATGCTTTTTCGGGGAAGCGATTGCAGGGAAAGCAATTTGTGATGCTAGATGTTATCAGTTGGTACTAGCTGCTAGACATGAGTTTGTCTAAAGATGGGGCACGCCAAAAAAAATGATGTTTAGGCACATGTTCGGTCGTATACTATTACCCTCTGGTAAACGTTTACATAACTATGGAAAGATCCACCATTTTTAATGGGAAAATCCACTATAAACGGTCATTTTCAATAGCTATGTTAAATTACCAGAGGGTATACCAAATTTTCAGCAAAAAACTCATACTTGCTGTATACAACTGTCAAGCGAAGCCCATCATTTACAATAGTGATTCGTGACATCGCTTTCTTTGGAGAAAGCTACTGCAAAAGTAGTAACATGCCTCTGTTGATGGGTTAATATAGGGTGTAACTGACTGGCTTATTGGGGATTGTGAACTAACCTACCTATAGAAATATGTGCTCGCACACTACATTGATTATGAACTAACCTAACCTTAAACTTAGAATTGAGATGGGAAAACGGTGGTTTTACCATGGCTTTACTGCGAAATTTCCAGTTGACCAAGCCTGGACAGCCACCTTCAGGTCCGGCACCAAGCCTATACTCCCGCGCCCGCGCTGCCGTACCACGCGGTGCACCACGCACCATACGCGGTGCCCGGCGCTGCGGTGCCCTATGCGGTTTACCGCGGCGCTGCGTTGCCCGGGTACCTCGGAAGATCTGAGAAAAACCGTGGCGCCAGTGATGGGGGGGGGCCCAACAACCGTGGTGAAGCCAATATTTATGGCAGATTTAAAGGTGGATATATCGATTCAACCATTATTATTTATGGAAGATATTATTTATGGGAGATTTAGAGGAGATTTATGAGATCTGAATCGAACGTGAATCGATGTTGAAGCATGTTGAATCATCCTTTTTTTATGGGGAAGCCCAATGCCCTCAACAACTACTCAACTTTGGGGATTGCTTATATATAGCAGCCATTATATTGGTGATTTTGGGGATGGTTTATGGCATAGGGTCTCCCAGAATACGAAATTTCTGGCATGTTAATGGGATTTAATGGGATATATCAGTATCCACATAGGGCTAGGCCTTTTTTTGCCACTGCAAAACACATATTCCACCCTTAAAAAGTAGTAGTAGCAAGGTATGTTGTGCACAGGTCATTGGTTTGTAAAAGTGAACGTCTTGAACTTTGTGTTGAATCTCCACGTGTTTCTTGTAGCGTGTTTTGATCGAGTTGAGGGAAACCCCGAGCAGTCGAGCACGGCATATGCACGTGGCAGACGTCTTTGGTGACCATTTCTTCCCAAGTAATGCCAACACCGGATTAATAACCCCCCCCAGAAGGTAGGGGGGGTACCTTCTGACTGGTTTCCTTGACCATCCCCCAATAATAAGCAACTCTGAACCATAAAACTTTGGAGATGGCTTACGTCAATTAGATCTTAATAGGATTCCATTGGATTTGTTAGATTAATCAGGGGCAAACCCTGGTTATTATTAATGGGGGACATGGGCTCATGGGGGGTACCCTTTGGGAGCTATCCAAGCTGATGATTTTTAAGAAGAATTTAATTAGAAATCGATCATTTGGGGAATAGTTGTTTTTTGAAATTTTCAATGATCAACTTAAACCTGAAGTATAACAATGATGATTAAAAAAAATGTAAAAACAATTGGAAATAAATAGAATTGGAAATAAAAAAAGTTGGATAAAAAAATGGATTTCAGCACTGGTGATTGATCAATCGGGGGTAGGCCCACCGGTTTATTAATCTGGGGGGACCACCTGTTTTTAAATTACATTTTTTTTTTGGGCAATGGTGGTTGATTAATCGGGAGGGGTTTATTAATCGTCACTTGACATTAATTGTAGCAATGTCGTGCCATTAAAAAAATGTAGCGATCCTATCTCCTTTCCTATTCCCCCTATTAAAAAATGTAGGACTTGCGTCTACAGTTTTCCTGACGGTAAACAGCAGTGAAACCATGCTTTGATCAAGCCATACAAGCGTCTGGGCCATTACATGGTGAGAATTTATGAAGTAAAATGCAGCAGCCCATCATGAATCCAAGATCAATTGAAACACCAACCAACCCAAACAGGCCTCGCCTTAGCAGCAATCCATGGCTGTCCTTGGCACCCCACTAGAAATTGGCAGGTCCAAACCTTGCTACAACAAGGTTTTTTGATCACTTGATGTGGCTTTCAATCAGAAATTGGGCAGCTGCCCTGGCCGTGCAAGATCAACATTGATTCTTTCACAAATGACAACAGCCTTACCATCGCTCTCACAAGGTTCAGGAACACGAGCAGTTTCTGATGCCTCAGGAATTTAAAACAAAAACAAGAGGATGCCGAATATGTTCGATAGATCCAGATGTCAATGGTACTGAAATAATTAAGGATAGATAGGGTTCATCTTTAAATGGTGCCATTTTGATGCATTTTGTGAGAGTGGGCTACAAATAGCATTCCCCGCTTAAAAAAACAATTTGGAAACACTCCATATTTTGAGCTCGTGCCCGGCTACGGAAAGCACTTTAGCCCTTCAAAATGAGGTGTTGACTTGGAAGAAAAGTACCCACTACGAAAAGGTCAGTGACAACGGGGTTAGAGATTAAAAAAGTGTTCTTTTATATTTATTTATTATTATTTATGTATGTGTTTGTTCTCTTTGTAGTGATGCTATTTGGGTGCTATTCATCGCATTTGGTTTCAACTAGCCCCATCCAGTGCTTTTTGTAGATCACCGTGTCACTGTGAATTCTGTATCGTGGCGAAGATTTTTGCCCACGCACCGTGTCGCCCCAACAATCCATCAGGGCCGTATATGGGATATTCATGGGATTCAATGAGATGATTTCAACAAGATTTTGATATATGGGATGATATGGGTCTGTTTGAGAATGGGTTGTAGAACATCATTTTATGGCCATTCTCGTAGAGAAAATCATGTTTTTGGGGGGGCTCGTCAAACTTGGCGTACCCCCAAAACCCATGATTATTGGTTTCCCTTCAAAAAGAATCCGCTTATTTTGATGATTACCCTCCAGTAAATTAACAGTTCGACCCTGGCAGATAGGGGTTGGAAGACTAGTTTCCATTAAAAATTGGTGATTTTCAGGGTCAATGTTAATTTACCAGGGAGTAATTCCTTGGGTTACCCTCTTTTTCGGAAACGAAAAAGAAACGTCACCAGCTGCCGCAGGTTTGTGACCAATCCGGCAGGATTGGTACCGCAAAGGCTGGGTAGGGGGTTGCCAGCATGGGGATGAACAATAAACATGCCCCTACCAATGAAAAAACATGTTTATACAGTATAGGTTGTTTGCGGAACCATCGTTGGAACGGACTTTCGGGTTGTTTGGGTCAAAGATGGCAATCCTTTTGCGTCTTTTGCGTAGGAAACTTATCAAATGTTGAATTCATTTGGATTCACACATGTGTATTCTCATATCATCTCATATCCATGTCTTGCATCCGTTCTTGTTTCGCAAAATCACTGTGTGCGCTCGATTTCAGTGCTGGTTGGTGGTGTTGAACATTTTTTATATTTCCATAATATATGGGATAATCCTTTCCATTAACTTTCATATTTTTCAAGATGGTTAAAATCACCAACCAGTCAGTGGTTTTGTTTAATGCTTTCCAGTCTGCTTTTGTTGGTTCAGGTTCTGAAGTCCCCAGTTGGCTCCTAAAATCTCGTGCGCCCAAGTCGTGCCAGGAGGAGGGAACTGGTACGCCAGGCGGTTGTCAGCTGTTTGTCATTCAAAATAGCCCTGGCTATCCCTCGTTGTTTGGTACAACCCATAGTTGGGGTTAAAAGAACTGCACCTAACATGGAAGTTGTCCATATTAACTCATATTCGCATTGTTGACCTATGACCCAACCAGTATTTCAGGAGATGGGATAGGGTATCTCTAATGCGTCAGCTATTCCAATGCAGATTGTTGGCCACTATCACTTTGAAAAATGGGTTATTTGTACCCCAGGATGAACAATATGGACCAATATATGATGGGATTTTGACACTGCCCAACTATTGCCGGAAGTGGATTTCCCTCCGGTGAGCAGACATGGCCACAGGCGGGAAAATCCTATTGAGTTTCAGCGGCCTACCATTAAAACCTGAATGTATAAAGGGGATTTCTCAAGTAGCCGTGTTTGAATACAGACCTAGAGGTAACCCTTGGATGGGTACCAGATGCTATGCTGCTATTTGAATATCTTGCCACAGTTGTTTTTTTTGTCCGCCAAGCATCAGCTATCTGCCCATAAAACAAAAAAACACATATAACTCAAATCAAGGGGTTGGTAAGTGTGCCTTTTTCCGGATTTGAACATTACCTTCAAATATTTATTGGAGATTATGTCATATTATATATATATATATATATCATATGTTTGTTTATCGTCTTTTTTGTTGGGTGATGTGAAGAGTTAGGACACTAAAAAAGCCCGCTTTTTGGGGCGAAACAACGCCTCCCAAGCCCATGGCTAGGTGGGCGATGCTGTGCAGTTGAGCGCCCTTGGAGTGGTGGCGGTGCCGGTGCGGGCACCTGGGGGTCGCACCAGTTTAGGGAGAGTTCATGGGGATTTTTTCATGTCCACCCCGGATGAGACTAAACCATGTTTTTTTTCATTAGGGGGGTACTCCCCAAATAGTCATGTCTGATACTTAAATGGTATCCCCCCAATTCAACAGCCGTTTGGGGGTTATTAATACAGGGTTGACATTAATGGGGAACTGTCATCCCCCCAAATTACCCTCTAGTAATCAAAGGTAGCAATGGAAAAATCCCATTTTCATGGAGGTTGAAATAGTAAAATCATCATATGAAAGGAGGATGTCCAATTGCCATGTTTGATTACTGGATGGCAGCCATTTTTAGTGGAAAACAGTAATCTTCCTTTTTGAAATGATCTATGGGGACAAATTTGGGATATATAGAAAGGTTTCCAAACATCCGTGGAATCGAAAGTGGTGCCCCTCAAAATGGATACTAGGTGGTAGAAGGTCGTGTGCCCCTGTTGCGTTTTTGGTTTTTAAGATCCATCTAACTACACTACACTCATATATAATGCCTACTTAAGGTGGTTATAAACATTACAAACCAACGTAGCGAACTTTGGGGTACCCCCATTTATAAACCATCATAAACGATCCATTTGGGGTACCCCCGTTGATGGAAACCCCCATAAAAAATTAAAGATCCCAAGAAGAGTCCTGACCCTGTTCTAACTTGGTAGAAACCGGTTGATTTGGACGTGCCGTCCTTGGTTTTGAGCATGCCAACGCCAACACATTTCGTGTCGTTCACGATTGGTGACCCAAAGTGGTTCATTATAGAATTTCAAGCATGGCAAACCCTTGAACGGTGATATCTTTCTGGCTCTCATATAGTGATTTTTAAACCCGCGAGTATTCATGGTTGGATTTAACTCAGTGCAATTTATTTTGGAGAATCACACATCATACTTGGGGTGCACTTTCATGTACAAGTGTATGTATGTATATATATATATAGATAGATAGATAGATAGATAGAGAGAGAGAGAGACATACGGTGGGTGGAAGAAGTCCTGCACCACCTTGGATGGTTGAAACCCTATAAATAATGGGATGTTTGCCACCTATCAACTGGTTTATCGGATTTTGCTGGCCCATCCACAGTAGTATATATAGAGAGTATCACATATATATAATACAAATATAGCCATGGGCCATAGTTATAGGGGTGATTAATCATGTTATATCAACTTCTAAGGGTAAAGAATCCTATGGTTGCCATGAGAGTCATCCCAGTGTTGTAGCTTAGGTGCCCACCTTCCAGTGCAAGATCTGCCTGGTGCCCAGTTTTTTGTCCACCTGGGGTGCTTCAATTTTTCTGCCCAATGAGAGTTAGGCAGCACATCAAAACACTGGCCGGGTCAATTTGATGATCTCAAGTATTCGCAGTTTCGGTCGTTTGTTTTTTGTCTATCTATAGTGGTTAAGAGTCAGGAGGGCTTTTTCTTGTGCCCAGTCAGTTTTTGTGCGTCTTGAAGCAATGCTCAGCTCAGATCGTCATGCAGAGGCTTATCGAATTTGCCCTTGCCTGAGCGAGTGGTTTTTCAGGCGACACGTCACGGGCCAGGGTCGGCCTGGATCGTTGAACTCATTGGGATGAAGTCACCGGGGTTGGGTAGGCCCAATCCGCAAAATCCCAGGGTTTATTGTGTGTTAACTATGTTAACCGGTTGACATGAAAAGGGTGCAATGAAAAAACCAATGGTACAGCGATGTGACACAGCAGAATGTCATTGAGCCATGTGTCTAGACATAAAGGATATCCCCCCGGTCTTGTGCTTCAAAGCCAGTGGATGGAGCTTCACTGCTTCACCGAAACCCATGGGATTTAGGGACTTGCTCGTTGGTTTAGTATGTTTAGTCACTGGAATGATTCGAATGTGGAGAATCATCCCCAAATGGCCGCCTGAGTTTCAGCTATTCTCAGGTGAGTGAATTCTTATCATTCAGCCAGGTTTTTGATTCTTTGATCATTCGATATTTGTTCATTCATGTTCATTCCTTTTTTCATATCCTGTTTATAATCATTCCATGATAATCATCATTTTCATTCATTTTCCCCATTGTATCCCCATCATATCCCGGTTGCAACTTCTCCCAAGTCAGGAGTGCATGACTCCAGATCATGGCTGCTGCAGAGACTGCACCCAAAATTGGATCGAAGGCGCCAAAGAATTTCGGGTAGATCTGACAGATATTTATTGGATCATGATGATGATGATGATGAGGATGATGATGTCTGTAAGTCAAAGATGGTTGTGGTCGCTGTGTTATTCTGCAGATAAGAAGTGGGCTTACGCCATGTGGCGACGAGGTGGTGGTCCATACCTCTCCCTGGATAGCCCACTAGCTTTTGGATTCTTTTGGAGGATCTGCTCAGCACTCCTGATTCCCCAAACCATAAACATGTAAAGTATGATGTTTATCAATGTTTATCATATGGCACACGTTCTATTTCAGGATATGTTGAGTTTCGCAGCCAGTCAGCTTTCGTTCTATTGATGGGTTTTGTGTAGCTACAAGCATTTCGCATTGCGTCGGCAGAACGGGTGAAGAGTGGACAAGTTCATAGCCTCCTTTGCGACCTGGCAGCACGTTTTGGGGGATGTCCCAGTCCTGGTGGGGATGGCAGTAACCAGCGTATGGTATGGTCAAATCATCTATCGATCCTGTCAGGTTTTGTGGAAGCTCCTCGCAAAATCATTTGGCGGCTGTGAAACGGTGTTGAAGCATGGTTTCGCTTGCGCTAGAGAAAATGATTCTGACTGCGCTTTTCTTGGCTCAAACACAGCTTAGACCCGGAGTGAACACAGCTTTATAGAAATGGCACCTGATTGGACAATGTTGGACATCTCAGAAAACAAAGTCTATGCAAATCCAGATAGGAATCTCTGGGGATGCGATGCGAATGTTTCACCATGACAATGGCCACTGGGTGATTTCAAGTCAGCGCAATCTGAGATTTTGAACGAAGGACCGGTATGCATTTAGATGTTCATTCGCATGTATGATGCAAGATACTTTAATATAGCATGATATAGCAATGCTCTAGCAGAGAGACATTTTTTATACTTCAGCAAAAGCCTGTCATTTACAGTCTACCTTGGGCGCCCTGCGACCATGGATGCTGCAATCCGAAAGGATGTTTTTGTGTTGGCGTTGAGACAACAGGCACATTTGGATGCGAAAATGGAACATTACCCCACACAAACATGATATTAATTTGGGAATGATGAACAACCAGTGGATTTTGGTGTATGCTATTTTCAGACGTGTTTGGTGTTTGAAGATACACCAAAGTCGAAGTGGAAAATGTTCACAACACCAAATCCTGTCATTGGATGTGTCATGTCAGTCCCTTCTCGGGTTGTGACGACGTGCTACAGAGAGTGATTTCTTGTTGAAATCACCGGATGTCGTCAGATGTATGAGGTCACGACATGTCACGATGGTACGGAGTAATCCAATGTGGCTTTCCAAATCACCCGGACCCACACCCCATGTGCTAAAATTGTCTAAATCAGGCATACAAAATATGCAAAATAAGAGTGTCTTCCATTCGCCTCGAAATGATTCTAAATAGCTTCCTAGACCCTCTGTTTGTGTTCGTCAAACTGCTGTTTCAACCTGACATCTTAGGTTTTTTTGAATATTTTTAGCATGTTTGTGTATTTTGTGGTATTTGGAAGGTCTAAGCTCTGGTTATTTAACATAGCCATGGAAAATGGCCCATAGAAATAGATGGTTAGTTCACATATTAAAAATGGGTGGATCTTTCCATGGCGAACTGTTAGTCATAACCAGATGGTAATAACTAATGGATGATCAGTGGATAATGATTTTCAATGGAGTTTATAACATTTTAGAACTATGGATGAATTATGGATGACACTTCAATAAATCATTTTATAACTGGTTCAATCCATTTTATAACTATGAATTCTGCAATGGTTAATGATCATTATCCCTATTTTTTATGGCTATTTGTTTGGGAATATACCCTATTTTCAGACAAACCCTTATGGATGATGGGATGATGGGATGCCTTTAAGCATCTTCAACGATCCCCTTTTGGAGCCGTCCACACGGTGGACGATCGGGCCAGGTGATCTTCCCGGCGATTCGGACCTCGATCACCGTGAGCCCCGAGACCTTTGGGGAACTCTGCGACTTCTGCGAGAAACACAACCGACGCTGCGGCTTTTTAAGCGTGGAACGTTTCACCAGGGGAAGTGGATGGAAGTGGAACATCCATTTTTTTCAAAACCATGTTTAAACATGATGATCATAATGATCAAGGAACTAAATGGGCCATGTTCAAAAAAAACATGAGCTGTGTTCAATTACCCGGAGGGTAGTGTTTTTTATTGGACCAAGACCCGTACATGCTGGTTCATAGTTCATATAGTGTCCTTGTCAAACATGATTCCAGCTTTAGAGATTCGGGCTGTAGGTCCTCACAACTGACTTTTAGCGACAGAATCATGCCACTTTCTGGGTGTTCCATCTCAGCAGCTTATGTCTGTCTAGCAGGCCTTGTCGCATGGCTTCATGGTTTACAAAGTGGCTGAGAGACACCATGAATCGCTGTTGTTACTGTATCAAATACTCGTATGATCATTTGTGTGTTGTCTTTTGTATCCTTGCTATGCAGGTCTTTGAATCTATATTAATAATACGATAAGTTCTATTGTTGCGCGTATCACCATCATCCTCATTGCTATGCTTTCGCAGTGTTCATCAGTGTTCAAAGCCCCCGTTGATTTATTGCGATATGGAGGTTATAGTATTTTGATAGTTACATACTCATGTTTGAACTGGGAATCCCATCGTAACAACAACCAGCAAGAGGGATGAGAAAATCGCAGATGAACTGAACACTGCTCATTACTGTAATCATCACTGCTGTACTTATAAACAATATGCTATAATTATATATAATACACATATATGTAACCATCATATGTCAACTACGATTACAGAAATACAGTACATAGAAATACAACTTATAAAATGTTCTAATTTAATGTTATTGATACTATGATCACTATTGCTAGATGTTACATTCGGATCGTGATTGCTTTCATTGCTGTCATTCTGTTTGTTCTTTGGCCTCACATCTCCCACTTGGTGAAGCAAAAAAATAGTCCCCAGTTTTCATAGATTTTTTTTTTATGGCTTGGAATATGACTTTGTTATAGAGTTTGAAATGTGAAACGTATTTATAACATGTCATTTACATATCAATACGTATAACTATATATAATATATATATATATGTGTGTGTAGTTGTGTGTACCTATAATTGTAGCCGATCATAGCAACGTACATTATACTATTAAATAGGGCGTCAGATCTAGCCAGTTCTCATGCGCCCATAGATTCTCAACCGAGGAACTCACGTTGGAGTTCTGACGGTGAACGAAGACACCACCTCGGAGTTCTTCAAGACCCTCGAATTGACGATGGTGTCATGGGTTGTACCTGCGGTGCTGCCCTGTTTGATGATTGTTGGTTGAGAAAACCCCGTTTCAAACTGTGGTACTTGTAATATTTAATATATGTACCATAGCTGTTTACAGTTTGTTGATAAACCCCATTAGTTTGATATATATCTACCATAATTACTATACCATGTGTTGTTGGTGATAAGAGATACCCGTCTCGATGTCATCATTGCCATGGCTGGTTCGAAATCAGCCATGGCAATGATGACACCAGCAACTTTTGCAACGTTGGCGATGTTGCTTTTGGATTTTAAGATGTAAACTGGTCATGACGCTTGGCGATGTAAATTTCTCTGTTAAATTCATGGAACACTTGGTGTTTTGATGTTTTTTTTATGCCTGTTGTTGTTTTTAAACGTTGACTTTTTGTTGTTTGTCGGTTAAATTGATGGAACACTTGGTGTTTTATGCCTGTTGTTGTTTTTAAACGTTGACTTTTTATCCATTTTTCTTAAGATGTGTTTTTGATAGGTGTTTGTACCAGCCTGCTCAGGACGGGAACGTGGTGTCGAATCGCATCCCATCAGCAGACGACCACCAAGCCGCCTAGATGCACGACCTGCGTTAAATTTTTAACAGTGGTATTTGATATTATGTAGAAGCCAGATCGGGTAGATGTAGATGATACATGATCATACATGATTATAATATATTATGATATAGATATTATATATATAATATATATATATACATATGTGTTTTTGTTTCTATATATTGATCTATTTGTTTGTCTATCTATCTATCTATCTATTTATCTATATCTATCTATCTATCTTATCTTATCCTATTTTTCTTTTCTTATCTTATCGTATCTATCTATCGTATCTATCTATCTATCTATCTATCTATCTATCTATCTATCTATCCGTCCAAATTGATTGGATATTTAAATAGTTCATAACTTTCATAACTATCCAATCGCATATTCCAAATAAGAGCTGATTGGAAGCACCCCAGCAACTGTAGATACATGGTGTACTTGAGGCTTTGCTAAAGATTTACATAGGCAGGTTAGCAAGCCTGAGTGACAGATTGATTCTAGACTTTTAAAAACAGATGTATGGATTCAAAAACTCAAGCTGCGAACGAGATCAGATCAAGTTTGCAAGTCTGTACTTAGTGGAGTCAGAATCCCTATATAGATACTCTTTAAAAATAAATGTTACAATTTGTTTTGAGTTTCATTCCTATTTTTCTAAATATGTAAACAAGTCCTACCCAGTTTTCTTAGTCATAGATTCATGTAAAACAATACAATTATTGGATGGTGTTCAAGAATGATCCCTATTTAAAAAAATTACACCGGCATAGACCCCAGATAGAAAGGTTGGAACTGATGGTTCAGTTCCCAACGTGGGAACCAAAGGTTACCATGGCAAGGAACTGCCGGTTCCCAGACCTTGAAACTTACGGTTCCCAACCTGGGAACCAGAGGTTACCATTGCAAGGAATTGCCGGTTCCCAGAAGTTAGAATTTATGCTTTCGAAGCTAAGCAACTATCATTGTAAGGAACTGCGGATTCCCAAAGTTTGAAACTCATGGTTCCAAACCTGAAAAAGCATACGTTACCAGTGGAAGGATCTGTTGATTGCAAAAAGTTAGAATTCATGGTTCTTAATGTTGTTTTGTTTTGTTTACTGAGCCGGTAACAGAACCTTTTGTTGTGCTTAATGGACCGGTAGCGGAATGTTTGCGTTTGGCTGTTGGGCCGGCATAAAAAAGTTTTTGCAAGAAAAAGGTGCATGTCAAAATGATATGAAAACAGTTACAAGTTTATGGTTTTGCTTAATGGACCGGTACAGAACGCTTTGATTTGCTTAATGGACCGGTACCGGAATGTTTGCGTTTGGCTGTTGGGCCGGCATAAAAAAAGTTTTTGCACGAAAAAGGTGCATGTCAAAATGATACGAAAACAGTTTCTTTACAATTTTATGGTTTTGCTTAATGGACCGGTACAGAACGCTTTGTTTTGCTTAATGGACCGGTACCGGAATGTTTGCGTTTGGTTCATGGCAAGGAACTGCTGGTTCCCAAAGGTTGGAACTCACGGTTGCCAACGTGGGAACCACAGGTTACCATTGCAAGGAACTGCCGGTTCCCAGAGGTTGGAACTCCTGGTTCC
Source organism: Cladocopium goreaui (assembly GCA_947184155.2). Classification (NCBI taxonomy): domain Eukaryota; class Dinophyceae; order Suessiales; family Symbiodiniaceae; genus Cladocopium; species Cladocopium goreaui. The sequence continues at coordinate 1,571 of CAMXCT020003151.1, read as the reverse complement.
CAACCTGGGAACCATGGGTTACCATTGCAAGCAACTGCCGGTTACCAGAGGTTGGAACTCATGCTTCCCAACCTGGGAACCATAGGTTACCATTGCAAAGAACTTCCAATTCCTAAAGGTTGGAACTGATGGTTCCCAACGTGGGAACCAAAGGTTACCATGGCAAGGAACTGCCGGTTCCCACAGATTAGAAGTCATGGTTCCCAACCTGGGAACTAGAGGTTACCATTGCAAGCAACTGCCGGTTCCCAGAGGTTGGAACTCATGCTTCCCAACCTGGGAACCATAGGTTACCATTGCAAAGAACTTCCAATTCCTAAGGGTTGGAACTGATGGTTCCCAACGTGGGAACCAAAGGTTACCATGGCAAGGAACTGCCGGTTCCCAGACCTTGTGAAACTTACGGTTCCCAACCTGGGAACCAGAGGTTACCATTGCAAGGAATTGCCGGTTCCCAGAAGTTAGAATTTATGTTTTCGAAGCTAAGCGGCTATCATTGTAAGGAACTGCGGGTTCCCAAAGCTTGAAACTCATGGTTCCAAGCCTGAAAATGTAACGTTCCCAGTTGGAAGGATCTGTTGATTGCAAAAAGTTAGAACTCATGGTTCTTAATGTTGTTTTGTTTTGTTTACTGAGCCGGTAACAGAACCTTTTGTTTTGCTTAATGGACCGGTAGCGGAATGTTTGCGTTTGGCTGTTGGGCCGGCAAAAAAAAAGTTTTTGCACGAAAAAGGTGCATGTCAAAATGATATGAAAACAGTTTCTTTACAATTTTATGGTTTTGCTTAATGGGTACAGAACGCTTTGTTTTGCTTAATGGACCGGTACCGGAATGTTTGCGTTTGGTTCATGGCAAGGAACTGCCGGTTCCCAAAGGTTGGAACTCACGGTTGCCAACGTGGGAACCACAGGTTACCATTGCAAGGAACTGCCGGTTCCCAGAGGTTGGAACTCCTGGTTCCCAACTTGGGAACCATGGGTTACCATTGCAAGCAACTGCCGGTTACCAGAGGTTGGAACTCATGCTTCCCAACCTGGGAACCAAAGGTTACCATTGCAAAGAACTTCCGGTTCCTAAAGTTGGAACTGACGGTTCCCAACGTGGGAACCACCATGGCAAGGAACTGCCGGTTCCCAGACCTTGAAACTTACGGTTCCCAACCTGGGAACCCCATTGCAAGGAATTGCCGGTTCCCAGAAGTTAGAATTTATGTTATCTTTGCCAGACTTTGCCACTGCAGTCTGGACAGCACCATGCACAGCACCCTGCACAGCACCCTGCACAGCAATTTTGCCAGACCGCAGTCTGGACAAGACCCTGCACAGCACCCTGCACAGCACCTTTGCCAGACTTCGCCCTCGCAGTCTGGACAACACCCTGCACAGCACCCTGCACAGCATCCTGCACAGCCCCCTTGCACAGCACCCTGCACAGCACCCTGCACATCACCTGCACAGCACCCTGCACAGCACTTTGCAAACTTCGCAAACGCAGTCCCTGGACCAGCACCCTGGACAGCACCCTGCACAGCACCCTGCACAGCACCTTTGCCAGACTTCGCCACCGCACT
>CAMXCT020003150.1:53020-74629 GCA_947184155.2 Cladocopium goreaui | reverse complement strand
TGCAAGATGCTTGTGGGATGCTGCTACTTCATTTCTTGGTGATCTGGAAGTGTTGGAAGTTGACTTGACGACTACTTCATTTTTTCAGCTGGGGGGAATAGGAGGGTTGAGCCCAAGGATATCCAAGTATTCTTCTCGTATCTTGAGAGCCGCCTGGTGGATTCTGAATGTTTTGCTTGGTTGCTTTCGACCAAGCTCGCAGGCCAGAAAGATCTACGTGCAGCACAGAATTGTGGAGGCCACTAAGAATGCACCTCCTCGGATGCGCAAAGATGGGTTTAAAAAAACGGTTGATTTTGTAGTCAGTTAATGGCTTTAGAAGACACTTCTTTTTGGTTGAAAAACATCTTTTGCCACAGGTTTTTGAGGCTGAGATTAACAGAGGCCTTTAGGCCTCGGAGAAGATTAAGACCATCCAACATCTGTAAAATCAGCACCATATTTTGTTGCATGTTTCAGCATGTTCCAGCTATTTTGATTTGAACAGGGCATGAGGATTTTCATAGCCATACGGGCCATATGTCTTTGATTCTGCAGGCTGGAAACGACGTGGCAGAAAAGATGCTGAACCAAGGAGGCCCTGTGCGAAGCAGAAAGTCGTACTTCCGATATCGTTGGTGAAATATGGTGAAATGACTTCTGCCCGCGATTGGGGTTTGTTTCCTGCTGTTTTTATCTCAAGAACCTTTGGAGACCTTTGAAGACATAGAGTTCAGAAGACATGCGGGACAAGAACACCTTGACATCAAAGTCATTTGTTTGGTGAAGCTGCCATGATGTTAAAACGATTTGGAGCAAAGCTCCCAGTGGGTGGACCGACAAAGCGCTGCTGTCCGGACAGGTCACTTCTATGTCTGTGGCTCCGCGCGACAAGTGCCGGAAGACATCTACACAGCCATGAAGGAGGCAGGACGTCAGGGTTAAAGGTCAGGGTGGAAGTGTTGCGGGATCCAGTGGAAGTCCTGCATGGTGGCAGAATTTGATAGAGGGTTAGTCAGTCCCAAATGAAACAACCAGAATGATGTACTAGGATATGAATGGAAATGATTACTTTAAGTTATAGTTATAGTCGTTTGTATGAGCTCTAGATCCAGTTTGTGACACGGCGTAGTCTCGTACTCAAAGGAGACTGTGGTCATGCAGTTCAGTAGGTCGCATAAATTAAACATGGGCACGATCCTTTTTCTCAAAATATCAGGAGTTGAAGTCAGATTTTGAGGGCAACTGCATATCAATCAAGTGGATCTTCATGGATCTTCCCGAACTATGACTCGGAGCAACAGATGCCCGTGGTTGTTGTAACACAGGTATATGTTAGCACGAGTGCTATATTTCAGGATAGCTTTCAGAGATGTCTTCGTATTTTAATTTTCTGCCTTCGATCCTTTCAACTTCTCATGACTTCGGCCTAGTCAAAACCTTGGCCAAGAGCACGTCCAGGGTCCCGGGTCCCATGTATTTGATAGGACACTTGAGTGATATCACATAGGCATGGGATCACATAGGTATAAATTGCATAAAGACAGAAAAAGAAATCTGCCCATGAGTGGCTTTGGAAAGCAGGTGATGATGGCCCACGAAAGATGTGGGGAGGAAGATGCGGAAGCAATTTTGTCAAATTTGAAGATGGAGGGACGTCCCTTGGCAGCTCGGAGATGCAGACGGTACCAGCGGCAGGATTGAGATAGGGCTTATTTGCCCACTGGAAGGGGTTCAACCACTTGGGTCATCTCATTGCCTGCTCAGGTTACACCGTTGAGGCGTGGTCCTAGATGTTTTGTGAGGCTGGTGCGTGGCACCAATCCTTGTTTCGCGTTTCGAAGTCCTGTTGAGGAAAGAATATGGCTCGCAGGATTTCTAGAATTTGCGAACGGCAAGGCCGTTTTTGTGCAGATCTTCGCTTGAATGCTGGGCCGAGGTTTCGGCTTGTAAGCAAAGCTGGGCTTGGTCCATCTACACTCCCCTTGAACGGAACATGTGTGTTGAAGTGGACCCAGATGACTCAGATCCTTTTGATTTGTGAAATATGTGTCAAGATTACTGGTTGCGGGGTGGTGTCATCCTAGATTCAAAGACATGGTGAAGCCCGCCCTGTCCGGATAGTCCAACAATCCAAAGTGACGTACCCTTTGAAGGTGACAAAGCAAGCTCAGAGCATTGCCGTGTTCGGTGTTTGGAGTGATATATTTGCACTGTTGCTAAGTTTTGGTTCACAAAATCATTACTCTCTCGAAAACCAACGTTGGGCAAAAAAAAATTGGTTCCATGTTAGCGCACCCATGTTGAAATTCATGAGCGGGATAAGTGCCAGGTAGGTGCCATGTGGGTGGTAGTGAGTTTGGACGGTTTTGCACAAGTTTTGGCTGCATGGCATACTAAGATAGAACCCCACAAGCTGCCAGAGAGTGCTCATCCAAGAGTTCCATGTTAGCCATGGCGGCTGACACGGGGAATTCCGAACCATTATGCTGTTTGTGGTGGTTGAGTCATTTTGTCCAACATAAATTCCAAAGTACAAGTTCTGAAGACAAATTTAAACACATACAGTACATGTCAAAACATACACACTCACACACACGAAAAACAAAAACATATCCTCAACACATCTTACAAACACATCGAAAACATATTCAAAACATAAAGAATTAAACAAACACATATATTCAAACTATATATTCATTGCCAATTTTTGATATGTTATACAGATACTTTTTCCCATTTGCCCACCATAAACGTAACATTTTTCATTTTCTCATTGTAGCCTTCCCGTTGGGAGGACCTCCGGCCAGAACCTCCGGGCGCCAAAGCCACGGGGACACTTAGCGGGCTCCAAGTTAGGTTCCACCTTGGCCCAGCGGGAGACACTTGCTCGAGGACTTCGACCCAACAGGGGAAGCTCCGGGCGGGGCCTCCGGGCGCAAAAGCCATGGGGAGACTTACCGGGCTCCAAGTTAGATTCTACATTGACCCAGCGGGAGACACTTGCTCGAGGACTTCGACCCGGTTTCCAGCTTTCAGGGTATGGGGGAGGTCACCATGGGAAAGGTACCATGGGGGTCCATGTTGGTTTCCATGGAAGGTCCGTGTTATATAGTTGGAAGTTAGTCTTTTTCGAAAAAGTCAGCTAAACGATGCTAAACGTGTAGTTTTGGACATTATATTTGTATATTTTTAGCCTTTCAATATATCATATGTCAATTTACATGGAAGCACATTTCTAAATTTAAAAATCCAAAAAGTAAAGAAATTACATAATATCAGTTTTTAATATTTAAAACGTTACACAAATACCTTTTGGCGCCCGGAGGCCCCGCCCAGAGCTTCCCCTGTTAGCAAGTGTCTCCCGCTGGGTCAACGTGAAATCTAACTTGGAACCCGGTAAGTGTCCCCTCCCCCATACCCTGAAAGCTGGAAACCAACATGGAAGCCAACATGGAACCCAACATGGACCCCCACGGTATCTTTCCCATGGTGACATGGTGCCTTTCCCATGGTGACTTCCCCCATACCCTGAAAGCTGGAAACCAACATGGAAGCCAACATGGAACCCAACATGGATGGTGACCTCCCCCATACCCCGGCTGGAACCCAACATGGAAGCCAACATGGACCCCCACGGTACCTTTCCCATGGTGACCTCCGCATGCCCCAGCTGGAACCCAACATGGAAGCCAACATGGAAGCCAACATGGACCCCCACGGTACCTTTCCCATGGTGACCTCCCCCATTTTGTCTTTCTTTTGCTCCTTGTTGCTCTTTCCATCTCTTTCTTAGTTTGCTGATGTTTGCTGATATCTGTTATCCTTTCATGTCGCTTGTTTTTTTTCTCTTCGCTGTCAGGTCTTCTGTCTGTTGCGGCTTAACTTTGGAAGGTTGTGCGACGAACACGGAACCCAACACATATCCAAAAATAAGTCACGACCTTTTCTTGGAGGTGTTTTGGTTTCAGTTCTTTCCCCACCACACACGTGGAACCTGAATAGTTATTAAAATGTGAGCGCAATACGAAGTGAAAAGTAGGGTCGCCCGAAAGTCACTAACATGGAGTTTTGAAGGAAAACGCCTGAAAAACCACTTGGGTTCCAGGTTAACCTTCAAATCATCCTTCAAGGTTGCAGATCGCTTTGTGACAACTTGTTCAAATTCCATGTTGGCCGTTTCAGGGTTCAGTTTGGGCCTGCATTTGGTTCCATGTCAGTTTTTGAGTGATTTTATTGAAAAAATTAGTTGCATGATTTCCTGGGGAACAAAATCCACTTGAGACCGTACCATAGGTTCATGTTAGGAGACCTCAGGAATAGCATGCAGTTCCACGTTGGATTTCGGGGGTGTACCACTTTCAAGCGCTTTGGGACCCTCCTGATGTGAGGCAAGGTAGAGGCTCAACAGGTTTGAAACCAGACATTGATACCTTGGTTGTGGCAGCATTTGCGATCAAAGCTGACCATTTGACGACTCGTCGCCCCTACGTGCCGGCGCACTGCATTCAGTGATGGCGCTCCGTGGACAGTGCCTTGCTCTCACAGTTCAGTCCTCAAAGTTCCGAGGGAAGTCCCCGAAAGACATAAACAGGATCATGGCATTAGTCAACTATCCTTACACTTCGCCATTTTGGAGTACTACGCATGATCTCTTGGTGGTTGAATGATGTTTACCACCCCCTTAAAAGGGTGGCGTTTATAGATTAAAGACAGACAAAAGATCCCTCTTAGCAGCAGCATCCGAAGGAGATCCCATGCAAAGAGCCCAGACTGGGTCTGGGTCGTCATGTTGGCAACGCAGCCCCAAGCACAGGCACCACCGTGAAAAAACACCAAAGAGGGAAGAGTCACCCTACATTTTCAAAACATCCAATGTCCTCTGACGAGGTCAGAATTAACAGATTTGCACCAAGACTGACATGTTTTGAAACCGCCGCCACCTAGGACCAGCCCTTTTGGCCCATACGGCGGTTTATGCCTTCAGTTCCTGATGCGCGGTCAGGAGCGTCAGGAAGAGACTGTGGAACGTTTGGAGCCACTTGGAGCAGGGTCTGGTGCCGCTGACATTGAGTACGAGCAGTTCATGAAGGCCAAGGAGGTTCAGAGGGCCATGTTCCAGGCAGAGAACAAGACCATTGTGCACCAATGTGCCGACACCGACATCATCGAAGCCGCTGAGGGATCTGTGGCATGTATCGATGGGAACCAGGCCGCAGCTCACGTTGCCTACGCCTTCAGTGACTGCGCCTTCATTTATCCCATCACGCCCAGTTCTCCCATGGGAGAGATGGTGGATGAGTGGTCCGCGCAAGGCAGGGTTCCCATGCTGAAGCCAGTCAGCGGCACCACATGACAGGTAAGTGCATGAAATGGTTGAAAGTTGAAATGTTCCTGATAAGACCTGATAAAGGGTACGAGGCCAAAGGCATGGTGTTCCACGATGATTCGTTGTTGTCTACTTCATTCAAGGGTAAGGTGAAAGGCCTTTCTGTCATGAGAGATGCCAATAGAACAAGACAGGAAATCCATGCTATCGAAAAAAGAGAAGAAACAAGCTCTACCAAAGCATGGGGAGCGAAACACTGAAACATGGGGCTGGACATGAACACGTATTCAGAAGAGGCGAAGGCTCCCCAGAACCATCCTACAGCTCTTACACCTCAAACATAGCGGCGTGCTACAGACACTTGAAAGCCAAGATAGACACACGATATGCAAGCAGATCATCATGAATCAACGTTTCTTGATGCAACATTGTAAATAAGCTTCGGCGGTATCCCCAACAGCCGCAACGTTTTATTTTTACAAAACTTTTTGAAGCGTGCTGCGGAGCCAAGCGCTGGAAAAACTTCAGCTGGGTTTCCGTGAGTTAAATGAACCTGACCTGGCTTGGCTTCTGCAACCTTCTCCGGAACCAGTTAAACCTGACTTGGTTTTCCCCCGGGGCTTCTTGGAACCTTCTCCGGAACCTTTCCGGAACCCTGTTGAACTTGACCTGACTCTGCACCAAAGCCTCCCAAACCTTCTCCTCGGAACCTTCTTCGGAACCCTGTTGAGCCTGACCTGGCTCTGAACCAAGGCCTCCCGGAACCTTCTCCGGAACCCTGTTGAACCTGACCTGGTTCTGCACCAAAGCCCTTCTCCGGAACCTCTTCCGGAACCCTGTTGAACCTGACCTGGCTCTGCGCCAAAGCCTCTTCTCCGGAACCTTCTCCAGAACCCTGTTGAACTTGACTTGGCTTTGCACCAAGGCTTCCTGGAACCTTCTCCGGAACCTTCTCCGAAACCCTGTGGAACCTGGCCCCACACTGCACCAAACCCTCCCAGACCTTCTCCGGAACCTTCTCCGGAACCCTGTTGAACCTGACCTGGCTTTGCGCCAAAGCCTCCCAGACCTTCTCCGGAACCGTCGGAACCTTCTCCGGAACCTCGTTGAACCTGACCCGGCACCTGCACCGGGGCTGAAGACCCCATTAGCTTACACGGTTGGGGAAAAATCAATGTCCATTTTTCTTCGCCACCATGTGTGGGCATGGTGCCAGGCCTCATCAACTGCTACGGCCAGAAGCTGAGCGTCACCGAGATGCAGAGTGAAGCTGGTGCCGCTGGCGCTTTGCACGGTGCCTTGAAGGCAGGCGCCTTCAGCACCACTTTCACCGCCAGCAACTTGGGCCTTGAAAGCGGCCAGGGATGGCCAGGAATGGCCAGGAATGGCCAGGGGGTCAGGTGGTGGAGGTTTTTGTGGGTGGTACGCTGATAGCGGTAGCTGCTTTGGTAAGAAAGAGGCGACAAGAGGCATGCGGGGAGGTGGTCTGAGGAGGTTGACTGAGTTGACTGTGCCTTGAAATTGGCTAGAGGTGGAGTGACTTCTGTGTGCCGTGACAGTTCCTCTCAGGTCAGGGCTTGCTGCTGATGATCCCGAACATGTACAAGATTGCGGGTGAGTTGCTCCCTTGCGTCATGCACGTGGCTGCTCGTGCGTTGGCAGGACAGGCGCTGTCCATCTTTGGAGATCACAGTGATGTCATGGCTTGTCGTTCAACGGGCTGGGCGCAGCTGGCTTCAGAATCTGTGGAGATGGCACAGGTCAATGCCATTGTGGCCCACCTTGTTTCAATGGAACGCCGAGTTCCCGTGCAGCACTTCTTTGATGGTTTCCGCACCAGTCACGAGGTGAACAAAGTCAAGTTGATTGACTACAACACCATGAAGACTTTTATCAATTGGGAGGCTGTCAAAGAGCATCACGATTTGGCCATGAACCCTCGGCATCCTCACGTGCAGGGCACTTCGCAAGGGCCTGACATCTTCTTCCAGTGCGTGGAGGCTGGCAACAGCTTCTATGATGGGTTGGCTGATCTTTTTGAAGAGAAGGGGAAGATGATTCAAGAGAAGACTGGTTTGCACTTCGCCCTCTACGCCTATGAAGGCCACCCCGAGGCAAAACACGTGATTGTGGTTATGGGCAGTGCAGCAGTGACTTGCGGAGAGACTGCCAGTTTCTTGTCCAAGCACAAGGGACAACGCGTGGGGGTGTTGAAGGTTCGTCTTTTCCGACCTTGGGACAGTTCCCGCTTTTTGGCAGCTTTGCCAACAACCACCGAGCGCATTTGCGTTCTGGACCGCACCAAAGAGCAGGGCTCGCAGGGTGAACCACTGCTTCTGGAGGTGTCTTCGATGTTGCATGCCAGCGCTCACTCCGAAATTGTGGTGGTTGGAGGCCGCTATGGGCTTGGTTCCAAGGAGTTTACGCCCAACATGGTTCTCTCAATCTACGAAAATCTAGCCCAGGAGAGCCCCAAACCACGCTTCACTGTGGGCATCAACGATGACGTGACCTTCCTGTCGTTGCCAGTGGGCCCATGGCTCAACGTGCTTCCAGAAGGCACCACTGAGTGCATGTTCTATGGACTCGGAAGTGACGGAACCGTGGGTGCCAACAAGAGCGCGGTGAAGATGATTGCGATGGGCACGCAGCTTCATGCTCAGGCAGGACTTCTGCTGTGTCGTGAAATCTTTCAAGATAGCAACCAATTCACGAAAGGTAGCGTCAGCTACCTGAGTTCTCCGTGCTTCAGCACAAGCTTAGGGGGTATTGGGGGGCCAGCCCGTGCAATTCATGGAATTCTCGCCGTTATGTATTGGATATCAATTATAAGGGGGGCCCCCCCCCCCGAAAATGGTCATGGGTTCAATTCCCACGGGTGACGCGGTCACGGGCCCCCACGGGTGACGCGGTCACGGGCCCCCACATTAGAGGCACACTTTCCATGAGGGAGATGTCCCTGTAGTCCAGCATAATTGGTATGCTTCAGCCTCAATAACAGTTGCTGCAAGGGGTCTTAAAAAGGGGTTTTAAATAAACCCCTTTTCGTGCATCATTTCACGCAGCACAAGACGCAGTGTCATGCAGTCATGCTCTGGATAAAATCATCTTACATAGACTGCGCAAAAACGTTTTTGGTGTATCATCTTAGGGGCGCAGCATTTTGACACCACTCCTCTCCCACTACACTACCTTTCGTCCGCCTCCGCCTGCTCTCAAGTCATTATGTAACGATTCAGCCACTGAGACCTAGCACTCTTCAATTTGCCGCCTGTAATGTGGACACACCTTTGTTGAAGTTTGAGACTGCATCCACTTCGGCACTTCCAGGCCTACTTCGAGTACGATGCCAAGAAGAGCGGCGGCGTGACCATCAGCCACTTGCGCTTTGGTCCCAAGCCCATCCATGCTCCCTACAATGTGCGCGCCGCAGACTACCTGGCTGTCCACAAGCAAAGCTACGTGAACAGCTATGTGACCTGGATGCACAGAAGTCCAACAACTGGCTTCATCAGCAGGTCACAAGACATAAATCAATCTCAGTCAGCTGTTAGTGATGCAGTTTGAAAATTCCGTGTCAGTAGTTGGGCTTAAGGAAAATCTAAAAGGAAACCATGTTGTTTGCCGAAATCAATCCTCGGACCGTAGCTTCACTTCCGTTAAAGATCAGCAGAAAGTCGATCCTGCAGCAAGGGATCGACCTATTCTGCCCAGGACATGACGCGCTACTTGAAGCAGAACGCAGTGTGCGTCATCAACTGCTCTTGGGACAAGAGCGAGTTGGAGAAGCAACTGCCAGCCAAAATGCGCAAGGATTTGGCAGAGAAGCAGGCGAGCCATGGTGATGAGGGAGGTGAAACAGCTGGCACAGAACAGGTTCGTTTGATGCGGGGTGCATCGCTTCTTAGATGATTTACCATGGAAAATCCACCTTTTCAAATCTTTTGTAGACGATTTTCCGAAATGTCCCATTAAAACCTCGATTTATAAGAGATTTTAGCTCATTGACATGTTTGATTTTTACGAAGGGTGCTTCATTTGATGATTGGCTCATGATGACTGCTGCCGCGCCAGGCCAAGCTTTTCATCATTGATGCCACGAAGATTGCGGTGAAGGCACGGACGAGTCAAAAAGTCAGACCCACGGGACCACAGATTCTAATCTATTCTTAGTCTTAACATGTCTTAACCATCTAATTATTGGGGTAGCCAATTTTGACCCATATAAATCATATAAATATCATTAGACGCTCCCTAAAAAAGCCTTGGTTTAGGATTGGAGTTGGTCACTTTGTTTCCTCACTTGGGGGTCAATTGAGAGGGGATCAAACCGAAGAGCACGATCCTAGGTCTTTTTTTTTGGGCTACGGTCCCTGAAAATTGACGTCCTCATGGAGGAAATTCACCAATGAACCAGTGGATTACCAGTTGATCATGAATCGATTAAGGGTGAATCCATGGCGATCTGGCAGGCTGGCCTGGGAAAACGCATCAACATGATCATGCAGACCGTCTTCTTCAAGCTCAGCGCCTTGAAGAAGTCCTGGGGTCGGACATGAGATGCCAAAGATCTTGGGGAGGCACTGTAGCTGGAGCCTATGGATTGCTGTAGTTTTTTTCACTTGGCTTTACAAGCCCTAATGGTGACACACAGAACTGATAGACTGCAGTATATTACATTGGCCCCTTGGTCCAAAGACGGTTGTCTGGCAAGATGAAAATACTGGAATCTTCAGAATTGCGTGCTGCTGTTTGAGTGAAAAATGACCATTATTCCATATGGGGGTTTCCATACATGGGGGTATCCAAAAATGGTAGGTATATGATGGAAAATCCTATTAAAATGGATGATTTGGGGGTACCACCATTTTAGGAAACCTCCATATCATTACTATCTACGTTCACTTCGTTTTTTTATATTCTAACTGTCGGTCCCTAGTCCCTTCCTGTATTCTGCATCATCTTGCTCGGCCTGGTGCATGACCTCGCGGTCTGAGGCGCAGTGATGCCTTATGAAGAGGCTGTGGAAATGTTGAAGAAGAGCATCAAGAAGATGTACGGCAAGAAGGCCGAGTGTCAACGCCTGATGGTTCAAAAATTGACTGGGGGTTTCCATACATGGGGGATCCCCAATAGCTGGATGGTTGTAATGGAAAATCCTATTAAGATGTATGATTGAACAATATCAACATATTTCATGAGACTTGCAACAAGGTTTTGCAAGCATTGCGAGGAAGAAAGAACATGGGCAATGCCAACATTGAACGCCACACAACTTATGCACCCACTGGTGAAGTTTTGTTCTCTGACCTCATTTTTTCTAGGTATGTTGAACCTTAGCTTTACCTCAGCAATTTGTGATCAACCAGCTTTGCCGGGGCCCTGATTCACTGTGCAGGGCGACAAGGTGGTGAAGATGAACATCGATGGCGTGGATGCCTCCATTGAGGGCATCGTGCAGGTGGACATCCCTGCAGCCTGGGCATCTCTGGACCTTGGCTCTGAGGCAACTCGACAGTGGGGGTTGGGGTTGGGGGGATGGGAGATATGTAGCTGAGATTTAGATAGGTCCCTTCCCAATAAAGGGATTAAACCGGTGGTGATTCTACAGGAATCTATACAACGCCCAACTTTGATACCATCCCAATGTGTGCCCGTAGCAGACAAAGGTTTCGGGTCGTTTGTTGCAGGCCACCGATGCGCAGAAGCAGAAGGTTGCTTATGGCAAGGGGCCAAGGATGTTCCCAGAGGTGCAAGATGCAGAGCAGTTTGCGAAGCAAGTCCAGTCGCCCTGCAACAACCTCGATGGCAATGCACTTCCTGTGAGTGCCTTCGTGCCCGGTGGCCGAGTGCCATGTGGTACAAGTCAGTACGAGAAACGTGGTATTGCCATCAACGTGCCCAAGGTGGACATGGACAAGTGCACTCAGTGCAACAAGTGCAGTCTCATCTGCCCCCATGCGGCAGTGCGACCATTCCTGGCCACCGGACAAGAGCTCGCAAAGGCACCAGCAGCTTTCAAGGATGGCAGCCGTTCCGCAATCGGAGGTGGTGTCTTGGACAACTACCAGTACCGCATCCAGGTCTCCCCATGGGATTGCACAGGCTGTGAGTTGTGCGTCCGCATTTGCCCTGCTGATGCATTGACCTTGGGACCTGCAGGGAAGGTCATTCAGGAAGAGGAAGCCAATTGGAACTTCGCAGTGACCCTCCCAGATCGTGGTGATGAAATTGACAAGACCACCGTGAAGGGCTCCCAGTTCCAGAAGCCGTATCTCGAGTTCAGCGGGGCCCGTGAAGGATGTGGTGAGACTCCGCATGTGAAGCTCATGACTCAGCTTTTCGGTGATCGACTGGTGATTGCCAATGCGACAGGCCCTTGCCGGACAAAGTGTGGCAATTGATGAGCTTTTCCCAGCAATTTCCAGTATCAAGTTGCATTTTTGAAGTTTATGTATGTTTATGTGACCTTTCATGACATATGACCTTTTTTCAGTTTTCCCCTGGCAGGCTGCTCCTCCATCTGGGGTGGCTCCAACCCATCCTTCCCCTACACGACCAACACGAAGGGCGAGGGCCCTGCCTGGGCCAACTCGCTCTTCGAAGACAATGCCGAGTTCGGCTTCGGCATGCGCAAGGCCGCTGGAATGTGACAGGTGTTGGACTGCTATGGCATAGATTGCCCATTTAGATCCATTTAGTTCGATAATTTACGTTTTAAGATGATTAACACATGATGTTTTTTCATAGCAGAAGTGTCAAATTACCAGAGGGTACTTCGGATGGGTTGCGGTATTATTTTTTCAGAACTTTGATAGACATGCATGTATTATCATTGTATAGTATTGATATCCCAAATGATCGAGATTTCAACGGCCTAGGGAATCCTAGGCCGGCGTTTCCCCGAGATTTCGACATCCCATCTATTCCCATTTCCGCCTTCCAACCAGGCCTTCAAACAGCGCCGTGACTACTTGGCCATGCAAGTGGAGGTGTGGCCTCCAGTAGCGAGTTCCATGCGCGCCTGGAAGTTGTCGAAATGGCGCATCTATTTGCAGAAAATGTATGTCAGTGTGAGATTTCATTTGAAGTGCCAGAAATATCTATATAAATATTATATAAATGGTATATATTAGACATCGTCACCTGACCGCTAGTCATTTGCTTTTTGGATGTATCTTTTACCGACTTCCATCGGCAGGACACCTTGGGTGACAAGGCGGTGACGATGTCCGATGAACTTCGACAAGCCTTGAACCAGTTCTTGGTGATGCGCAAGGATTTGGCCCTGTGCCCATGAAATCCCGCGGTTTGAAGCCAAGATGGCAGTGATGGAACTTCATCCCAGCAAACTGTGGTATTTCATAGGTGATGCCAAAAATGGGATGTGGTCATAGCCACTGTGGGAACCGCTTGGTGTCCAGGTTGATGGAGATGGTCGCGTGTAAGAGATGGTGCACCAACTGCTAGCATCGACAGATCACCTCTTGAAGGTTTATGTGCTACAACTACGGCACACCCCCTAATTCAGATCGAATAGTTCGGAACAAGAAAGCATTATCCGGGGGTTTCTTCAAATTGGATGATTTGGCATTTATTCCCCATGTTTGGAAACCTCCATCTATACGGTACCTGAAAATGGCGTTGAAAGGCATCTTTTCACTGCAGGAGAACATGCACGACTTGCTCTTGCCAAAGGGTCGCAGCTCCTTGACGGCACATAGGACCAGAACGGTGGAGAGTGACCAGCAAATAGTGTGAAGTATTCAACCTAAAGTGGTAAGTTCCATTCAGCATGTTCAAACATGACACCTTTTCATGTGATCCTGCAATTTCAGGGATCCCTTCAGCCAACTCTGGCAACCGTGCCCACGTTTGGCTGTAGACAGCCTTCTGAGCGCTACTTGCTGCAATAGGTGGAAAACCGCCCGTGCCGTGCACTGCAATCGAGAAGTGTAACAAGTACCTTTTGATTGGTGGGGCCGGTTGCTACCTGACATTGGTAGCGGAGCCTGACGAAACAGGCTCGGAGCTCAGGCTGACGCCTGGCTCCTGGACTACTTGGTCTACTTCTTCCTCGCCATTGCCTCCTTCCAGGTCACCTTCACCTACGACTACTCTAGTCACTACGCGGTGGACTCCGTGGACCTTGCTGTGGTGGACTTCGGCACTTGCTCTTGCATTGGTGTTCTACTTGGACTCCATCGTCTACAGCGTCTCTGAGCATCCTTGTGGAGACCTACGGCACTTGCTTCGAGCATTTTTGAAGAGCTCTACGTCACTTGCTTCCGAGCACCCTTGCGGAGACCTACGTCACTTGCTGGGGACTACTTCTTGGCCGAGCACTACGTGTCTGAAAATGTCTTTGTCTAAGGACTTCAAAGATGTGGCCACGTGGAACGGTGAACCCACCACGTGGGGCGACTACGCTCGACAGGTGAGGCTCCAGTGGGAGAAGACACCCTCACACAAGAGGAAACTGTTGGGGCCAGAATTGGCCAGCAAACTGACAGGTCGTGCATGGGCTGTGACACCAAGCTTGGACCACAAGAAGCTTGGGAAGAAACATGGTTGCAAGTATCTGTTGCGATACTTGCAGGATCGCTTGTGCCGCACGGCAATTCCAGATGCTGGTGCACGTCTTGAAGACTTGCTCATTAGACTTCGCAGACCGCTTGGGATGTCTATGAGCCAGTGGTCAAATGAAGTCTTGGAAGCTTACAGGAAGGTCCAACGGGCCCTCATACGTGCACGTCAGTTGCAGAGGACTCGAGATGGAGTCAGTGTCAAGACGGAGTCCGAACCACACCGAGAACCTTCGTCCAAACCTACATCACCGAAGAGCGCTACACGGACTTTCCCTACGAGCCCTACACAGCGATCAACGACGAGCCCTTCACGGAGGACACCTGGCTATGGGGCAGATCCTATGGCGCCGGTGCAGGAGTCGGACGATGACATGGGTGACTACCAAGCTGTTCCTGCGGAAGAACCAGATGAAGAACAAGCGCATGGAGAAGAGTGGACTGAGGAAGAATGGAAAGCTTGGAGAAAGAAGCAATGGAAAGAGTACTACGAGGACTCCAGCAGTGGAGAAGATCTGCCTTGGGATGAACTGCAGGTAGAGGAAATTCAGGTATTACCTGATGAAGTACTTGGCTGGCTACTCCTTCGACGTGCCAGTTTGAGCGCTTCGAGCAGACTCTCTGTTCAGGCCAGCGTCAACAACTCCCTCAAGTTCCAGGACATCGAATTGGCCTTGCGAGACCAAGAAGAGGAGTTGTTACAGGCTGACAATGCTCGAGGCGGAGGACAACATCACAAGCGCCGATCTTACTGGGTTGAAGAAGAAGGCACTTGGGGACTGTTAGCTGCAGTTCCTGATGACATGGACGAGCAGGCCGAGATTCACTGGGTTGGATCCCAACTTCCAGCCGAGGTCTATGACCCTGGTACCAATGCGGAGAACTATGAGGACGAAGAGGTCTTTTGGACTTGGGAGACCGATGGATACCATGGGTATGTTCCAGATGGATACGGCTACTGGCTAGAGACAGATGGATATGGAACTTACTGGAGCGCAGATGAACCGGCTTTGGACTTGACGCCGGAAGAGAACAAGGAGCTAGAAGAGGCCTATGCGATCTATGAGAACAAAGCCAGAACCTTCATGCAGAGCCGTCAGCTACAACGCGCCAAAGGCGCAAGCAGAGGATTCTACCCTCTCACGATGATGAAAGGTGGTGGCCGAAAGGGCAAATCCAAGGGCAAAGGCAAGAAGGGCAAAGGCTTTGGACATCCTATGACGTCTTCTACCTCTTCTACATCTTCGAAGCCGCTGTTTGCTGCTCAAGGTGCAGAAGGATCGACAACTACGACAAGCAGTGGATGTTTCATCTGCGGCGACAAGGGCCATGGTTTTCGCCAGTGTCCCAAAAGAAGTTCTTCGTCTACGGCATCTTCAGGAAAGGGCTCCAAGAAAGGCACCTTTTGGGTGGAGACTCTTAATGCTTCCTCTTTGGCCTTCATCGGCATGGTGACTGCGATGAACGAGATGGTCTACGATACTTCTGGATTTGGAGTCGATCTTGGAGCGACAGAAACCGTGGGATCCTTAGAAGCTCTTGAGGCCTTGATGGCGATGAGATCCCACATCCACGGCAACTCAGAACCTGTGGAAGTCTTCACAGGCCCATCTTCAAAGAAGCCTTTCAGGTTTGGCAATGGTGGAGTCCAGTTTTCTTCGAGCTATGTCTTGGTGCCTCAACGTCTTGGAGAACAACTGGTGATGCTGGGACTCTACACCATTGACGCGGAGAAGGTTCCGATCCTCATTGGCATGAAGACTTTGGTGAAGCTGGGCGCCGTGATCGACGTCTACGGCCAGTGGATGGTGCTCTCGCACGTTTCTCCTGAGGTGAAGATACCTCTGGCCAAGAGCAAAGCTGGCCATCTTTTGGTCAACCTGACCATGGACTGGCTCAACGTGAGTCAACCCTTGCAGAGCTCAGCAAATGATGGAGCATACATGGCGAGTGCTGCAACGGTCGATGTTGAACAGGCATCAGGTGGACTTTCAAGGTCTTTGGACTTGGACTTTCATGAGACCTCAGTGATGCCGTCAGTGTCATGTTGTTTGGATGGTGTTGGTGATGTTTGGATGATAGAAGATGATGAAGAAGAGATGCAGGATGATGACATGCCTGCCGATGATGTGTTCCTCATGGACCAACACCATGCTCATCAACCGCTGCCTTCAGCAACCCAAGAAATGCGAGATCGAATTCTTCAGCAGTTGGTGACGCCCAATACCAACTCTGATCCCCGTCTTCTTAGCAATGGCTCCCAAGACGGCTTCAACCGAGAACAAGGGCAACAAAGTGAGGGCTCAAGCTCCCCCGACTGTGGAGAAGTACGACTGGGCCCGCACTCAAGGTCCCGATCCCCGGGACGAGCGCACTCTGGGCAGTCCCTGCTTTGGGAATCACGTGGAACAGCCTCCGGGCAAAGGTTCAACCAGTGGCTCCAATCAATGGGCGCGGTGGACGGGATGCGCGGCGTGTGGTCTTCGCCTGTCTTACGCACCGACATGGGGCAGCCACGGGATGACCCGAGCCGCCGGTCCACTATGCCAGGATGTTCGTCAACAGTTGGAGATCAAGAAGCCGGAGAAGGGCAGCGTGGAGTTGAACAACAAGAAGATCTCCTACGACGCTCAGGAGCGATCTTTGGAGCAGAAGCTGGCCAATGTCAAGTCCAAGAAGGAGGAGTGGCTGCAG
Source organism: Cladocopium goreaui (assembly GCA_947184155.2). NCBI lineage: Eukaryota > Dinophyceae > Suessiales > Symbiodiniaceae > Cladocopium > Cladocopium goreaui. Next base: position 58,042 of record CAMXCT020003150.1, on the reverse strand, counting down.
ACGCGAGCCAAACACCCCATGGCCAAGATGGAGGCGCTCCCCAAGGGCTACCCCAAGGCCAAGTCGGCCGTGGAGAAGGGCAAGGCGGCGATGTCAACCGAGAACATGCAGCGCATGGCAGAGCTGCAGCGCCAGATCGCCGAGCTCGAGTCTTTGGACCAAGCGCCTGTGGGATCAGGTACAATGCCTTTGGAGAACCTCTCCGTCGAGAACGGCGGATCCTGCGCATCCCAGGAGAAGGAGGAGGACATGAACAAGACACCGGGCCGGAAGTCCCGCAAGCCGACGGAACCATCAGAGGAGTTGGACTACAACCAGCGGGGCATGGCCAACATCAACGAGGAGGAAGACCAGTGGACAGTGATGTCCGGATCGCCACCGGCGTGAACGTGGCTAAGGACACAACAGCAGTTTCACGAGCATGGAATTCAACACCAAACCCTTTTCCAGCGGCATCACCTACCGCTGACAGCAAGCGCACTGAGGAAGGCAACAGTTTCACCACAGATGGCATTTTGCCTTCTGATGCTTCTTCTGGTGGCAAGAGGAAGAACACTGCGGATGGCGATGAGGTCTTCACCGTCAACCTTGATGCGGAGGAGACGGCGTTCCTGGTCCAAGAGCTCGACAAGCAAAGCTCTGAGATTGATGAGCTCTTCATTGCCTTGAAGGCATGTGACCCCAGTGGCCGTCCTCCCACAGTGCTGGAATTATGCTGTGAGGAGGACAGTGGACTTACAAAGGCCCTGGAAAAGCTTGGAGTCGAGGCATCCGATGTGGACTTCATAATGGATGCGACCTTAACAAGAAAAGTGGCTTCAACAAGGTAATCTCCTTGCTCAAGTCAGAGAAACCTGACTTGGTGTGGGTGTCGCTTCCTTGCGGCCCAACTTCTTCCATTCAGGAGCTCAACATGCTCACCCCAGAGGGCTATGCGAAAGTTCAAGCTAAGGTGGCCAAATCTAGAAAGCTAGCAAGCCGAGCTGTCACCATCATGGAGATGCAGGTTGCTCAAGGTGGTGAAGTAGCTCAAGAGTGGCCACGGTACAACAAAGCTTGGAACTTCAAGTCCATCCAGAACTTCTGGCGACAATACCAGCACTATGAAGCCTATGCGGATGGCTGTGCTTATGGACTTAGAGCACCTGATGGCGGAAGCATTCGAAAACCTTGGCGGCTGAGGAGCACTTCGCAGAGAATCTGGAAGATGCAGAAGCTATGTGATTGCCGAGGACCTCACACACCTTGTGAAGGAGGAGCTCTCACGAGGCTGACTGCCTTGTATCCTGTCAGAATGTGCCAGCAAGCGGCACGAATGGTGATTGAAATTCACTCCGACAGAGAGGCTCAGAGCTACGCAGTCGAAGATGCCACAGACTGCGACATGGACTGCTTGAAGCCCTACACGGACCAGGAAGTGCAGAAGACGGCAGCCGAAGTTCTTAAGCTGCACAAGAAATTGGGACATCCAAGTCGGCAGACCTTCTTGAAGATGCTGCGCGATCGTGGAGCTGGAAAGATGATCAAGACACTTGCCTCAGTCGTCCATTGCTCTGACTGCCAGGAGTCTGGCTTGCCACCTTCCCGCAGAGCTGTCACTTTGGAACAAGCTACAGAGCTCTGGGAGGTGATTCAGATTGACAGCATGGAGATCACGATTGGGGACAAGTCCTATGCCTTTCAGCTGATCATCGACGAGGCTTCCAGCTATGCGGCGGCGAACTTCCTGTACAAGTACGATGTGACCCCTGGATGTGGACGCAACGCAACATCCCAGGAGTGCATTGAAGCACTTCACCGAGGGTGGATTCAACATTTTGGTTATCCTCGGATGATCAAGCTTGATCGTGAAGGAGCACACCGTGGACGCCAATTTGAAGAATGGGCTGAAGGTCACGGAATCGAAGTACAAGCTGCGCCTGCTGAGAGCCACGGCCAGATCGGCCAGGTTAAACGCCTGATCGGCACTTTGAAAAGAAAGCTGATGGCGCACTTGAGATCATCAGCAGGTTCTCCTGAAGTGGCAGTTTGGGCTATGATGTGTGCCCACAACCACATGACAGATGTGGGAGGCTACAGTCCAGCCCAATGGATTTTCGGGCGTGGGCTGACCGATGGACTTCGATTGCATGATGGACCAGACCTCCCATACTGGTCAGGCATGGCCAACTCAGCCAAGATGCAAAAGCAGCTCACCAGCCGACTTGAAGCTGAACAGCATCACCGTGACTTTGTGATGCGTGAGAAGCTCAACCAGGCTTTGAACACAAAGATGGCTTCGCCGGTCAAGTATGAGCCTGGTGCACTGGTTTACTACAAGCGCTATCAACCACCTGCGGATCGAAAGGAGCGATCACACATGGACTTGGACATCCCACGACGCAGAGTGGCAAGATGGTATGGACCAGCACGAGTGCTGGCGCTGGAGACAAAGGTCACCTATGATGGCCACATCAAGCAGCCTCACAACATCGCTTGGATTGTGGCATCTGGATGTTTGAAGCGAGTGCATACCAATCAGCTGAGGTATGCCAGTGATCGAGAACGATTGGTGGCTGAAGGCTCAACTACACCTTCGACTATGCCATGGACTTTTGCAGACATCTCTGGACTGATCAACAAGGGCGAGTACGATGATGAGATCATGACTGACCGTCAACAACGTGCAGAGGCCAAAAGATCCCGAACGTTCATTGAGGAGAGTCAGCGAGTTCAGCAACAACAACTCAAGAGGAGCTCGGAGGAGATTGCCTCATCACCAACGGGGCAGGCTACAGCGACATCGAGCTCTACGTCCCGGCCGAGAACTATGCCTCTTCCTGCTGAACAAGTTCCCATCGAGACTGACGAGGGCGACATTGCTGAGGATGAGGAGATGGACCCACGTCATCAAGTTCGAGATGACCTGGACGTGGACGACATCTTGGATGGTCCTGGAACCACACCTTTTGGAGAACCAGATCCAGCACCTCTTTTTCGACATCCTCTATTTCTTCAAGCTCGCCGGCAACATGAACTAGCTGAACGACCCTTTCACGTGCAAAGGCAGGAGTTCCTTGATCAACGGGGCACTCATGGCCCTGGAGCTGCTCACTACGTTGGAGAGCCTGAGATGGATGAAGAGTTCTTCAACATGATGGAGCAGTATGCCTTTGCAGTGACGTTGCCAGTTCCTGAGACTGAGAACGAATGGAGGAAGATCGTGAAAGATCCTTCACGATTTGTGGCAAAGAAGCTGGCCAAAGGCGTTGAAGTCTCTTGGCAACGCTTAAACCAGGAGCAAAGAGCAGCTATGGCCGAAGCCAAGCAGATCGAGATCAAGGAGTGGATCAGCTCTCAAGTGGTCCGAGCAGCAATTGGACCAGTACCTCCAGAGCGATGCATGAAGATGCGTTGGGTTCTTGTTTTGAAGGGCACCAACGATCCCAAAGTTGTGAAGGCCAAAGCTCGTCTGGTGGTCATTGGATTTACTGACCCAGACTACGGGGCTGAAGAAACTCGAAGTCCTACCCTCACACGTAGAGGACGACAATGTCTTCTACAGATGGCCATCCATCGCGGCTGGAAGACGCTGAAGAGCGACGCGAAGGCGGCCTTCCTCCAGACCAACAACACCCAGAGTAAGAGGATGATCTTTGGTATCCCGGTGGTGGAACTTCAGCAAGCACTAGGTCTTGCTCATGGACAAGCCGTACAATTCATGAAGGCGGCGTACGGACTGACTGTGGCTCCCAGAGAGTTTTACCACCACGTGGATGGCATCCTGCGAGAGCTGCGACTACATCGACTTCATGTGGATCCGAGCATCTGGGTTTTGCGCGAGCTCAACGAGATCACTGGTCGATGGGAAGTGCATGGTGCTGTAGGAGCACATGTTGATGACTTCTTGCTGCTCGGCAATGAGGACAGCAAGGTCTGGTGCAACTTCCTGGAGCGTTTTCACAAAGCGCTCAAGTGGTCGCCATGGGAATGTCCGCCCATGAGCCATTGCGGCGTGTGGATGACCCAAGACATCTATCACAATTGGCATCTGAGCCAAGGTGAATTCTGTGAAGGTCTGAACCAAGTGATCGAGGATGGCAAGGGCAAGGAGCTGACTGAGAATGAGAGGCATCAGTGCCGTGCCATTTTGGGTGCTGCACAGTGGAGATGCTACCAAACTGGACCTCACCATGCGGCTAAGCTGAGCCATTTGCAAAGCTTGCTTCCAAAGGGAGATCGCAACACCCTGAAGGACATCAACAAATTTGTCAGGGAGCTCTACCACTTGAAAGATGAGAAGGTGACTGTGTATGACCTCAAGGCCCAGTATGACGAGGACATCGTGGCTGTGGGCTGGTCAGACGCAGCACTGGCAAACAGAGTTGATTTATCTTCAACTGGTGGCTATGTGATCGGCTTTGTCAACAAGAAGATGCTTACTGGCACTCAAGGGCCAGTTAGCTTGGTGAGTTGGAGCACCCACAAGCTCCGACGTGTGTGCCGAAGCAGTTTGGCAGCTGAGGCGCAAGCGCTTGCAGAGTGCGAGTCAGAACTATTTCTTGTCAGGGCTCTATGGCAAGAATTGTTGGGTGCCACCTTGGATCTGAAGACTCCTTGGAACACTTCCAAGGCAACTCCAGGTGCTCTGGTCATAGACGCCAAGGCGCTCTTCGACACTCTGCAGCAGCAAGACATACCGAATTTGTCTGCAAAGGAAAAACACACAGCGTTGGAATTGCTGGGACTTTCTCAGCATTTGGTTGAACAGAACACCACGCTGAGATGGTGTAACTCGGATCAGCAGTTGTCCGATGGAATGACAAAAATCTCTGCCCAGGAGAAGGTCACCAAGTTTTTGCAGAGCGGGCAGCGGTGGAACATCTCTTTTGATCCTACGTTTACTGCCGCAAAGAAAGTGAAAGCTGCCAAATTCGCAGAAGATCCGCAGGTAGATTCCACAAATGTGGACCCCTCATGGTTGGACATTCTGAACGGAACTTCGGGGCATGTGAAGTATTCAACCTAAAGTGGTAAGTTCCA
>CAMXCT020003150.1:38020-50520 GCA_947184155.2 Cladocopium goreaui | reverse complement strand
CACACACAACTTTGTCACACACCATCTTTCACACACAACTTTGTCACACACCATCTTTCACATACAGCTTTGTCACACACCATCTTTCACACACAACTTTGTCAACCACCATCTTTCCCATACAACTTTGTCAAACACCATCTTTCACACCCACCTTTGTCACACACCATCTTTCACATACAACTTTGTCACAAACTATCTTTCACACACAACTTTGCGTGGCAGGCGCGGCACAAACTCACATCTGCCGTCGTTTTGCGTGGCAGGCGCGGCACAAACTCACATCTACCGTCGTTTTCCGTGGCAGTCGTGGCACAAACTCACATCTACCATCGTTTTGCGTGGCAGCCGTGGCACAAACTCACATCTACCATCGTTTTGCGTGGCAGCCGTGGCACTGATGGCACTGGGTGGCGCGCTTGGTCTTGGTTTAGTCGTGGCAGGCGTGGCACTGATGGCACTGGGTGGCGCGCTTGGTCTTGGTTTCGTCGCCCGTGACGCCGCGGCACTTTGCGTGGCACGCGCGGCACAAACTCATCTACCGTCGTTTTGCGTGGCAGGCGTGGCACAAGCTTACATCTACCATCGTTTTAAGTGGCAGGCGTGGCACAAACTCACATCTACCATCGTTTTGCGTGGCAGGCGTGGCACTGATGGCACTGGGTAGCGCGCTTGGTCTTGGTTTCGTCGCCCGTGACGCCGCGGCACTTTGCGTGGCACGCGCGGCACAAACTCATCTACCGTCGTTTTGCGTGGCAGGCGTGGCACAAGCTTACATCTACCATCGTTTTGCGTGGCAGGCGTGGCACAAACTCACATCTACCATCGTTTTGCGTGGCAGGCGTGGCACTGATGGCACTGGGTAGCGCGCTTGGTCTTGGTTTAGTCGCCCGTGACGCCGCGGCACTTTGCGTGGCAGGCGCGGCACAAACTCACATCTACCGTCGTCTTGCGTGGCAGGTGTGGCACAAACTTTCATCTAACATCGTTTTGCGTGGCAGGCGTGGCACTGATGGCACTGGGTGGCGCGCTTGGTCTTGGTTTAGTCGCCCGTGACGCCGCGGCACTTTGCGTGGCACGCGCGGCACAAACTCACATCTACCGTCGTTTTGCGTGGCAGGCGTGGCGCAAACTCACATCTACCATCGTTTTGCGTGGCAGGTGTGGCACAAACTCACATCTACCATCGTTTTGCGTGGCAGGCGTGGCACTGATGGCACTGGGTGGCGTGCTTGGTCTTGGTTTAGTCGCCCGTGACGCCGCGGCACTTTGCGTGGCAGGCGCGGCACAAACTCACATCTGCCGTCGTTTTGCGTGGCAGGCGTGGCACAAACTCACATCTACCATCGTCTTGCGTGGCAGGCGTGTCACTGATGGCACTGAGTGCCGCGCTTGGTCTTGGTTTAGTCGCCCGTGACGCCGCGGCACTTTGCGTGGCAGGCGCGGCACAAACTCACATCTACCGTCGTTTTGCGTGGCAGGCGTGGCACAAACTCACATCTACCATCGTTTTGCGTAGCAGGCGTGACACTGATGGCACTGGGTGGCTTGCTTGGTCTTGGTTTAGTCGCCCGTGACGCCGCGGCACTTTGCGTGGCAGGCGCGGCACAAACTCACATCTACCGTCGTTTTGCGTAGTAGGCGTGGCACTGATGGCACTGGGTAGCGCGCTTGGTCTTGGTTTCGTCGCCCGTGACGCCGCGGCACTTTGCGTGGCACGCGCGGCACAAACTCACATCTACCGTCGTTTTGCGTGGCAGGCGTGGCACAAACTCACATCTACCATCGTCTTGCGTGGCAGGCGTGGCATTCATGGCACTGTGTCAAGCGCTTGGGACGGTTTAGTCGTTTCACGTGGCAGGCGTGGTACAATCTCACACACCATCTTTCACACACAACTTTGTCACACACCATCTTTCACACAACTTCGTCGCACACCATCTTTCACCCACAACTTTGTCACGCACCATCTTTCCCACACAGCTCTGTCACACACAACTTTGTCACACACACAACTCCACTACAACCACAACTACAACTAGTCAGTCAAGTTAGATTGGTCATTTGCATTCAAAGATGCGGTCATACGCACCATCTTTCCCACACAACTTTGTCACACACAACTTTGTCACACACAACTCCACTACAACCACCACTACACATACTACACTTTGTCTGGCATGTTCAATTGCTTCCTTCTTTCGGCCTCTTTCATTTCCATTCACATTATTGGAAGAAGTTGACTTGTGGGGCTATCCGGTCCTTTAATTTTGTTTGGGGTCCTTGATTTGTGGGCTTCCAAGTTTGCAAAGTATGTAGCATGGCTGTTTGTTCCATTGCATGAACTGTTGCAGGTATCTACCACCAGATCATGGAGAAGCTTGTGCCATTGCTCGAGAAGGAAACTAGGGGTAGAGGAAACTAGGTGAGTGGAAGTCTCGCCTGTCTCATGGGGTTGGTCCCTCCTGATGTTTTGATTGGGTTGAACCATGATTTTCTGATTATTTTCTGTATGTTTTCCCTTCAACCTTTCCCTTGACCGTGTGAACCAGAGCCAGATCATCATTGACAATACTGAAGGATCATTTGATGATATCATCATCAGATCATCTCCTTTTTCCATGACACGGGTGTTCTTACAGTCAAGTCTTTTGCTTGACACATCCTATCCCCAAGGCTTTCCTTCCAATTCGAGGCCCCAACAAAAATTGCCAACTATTGATGGAACACCCAAGGATGTCATGGGTTTGGCAGCTATTTTGATTCGGTGAAGGTATTTAATGTTCGGGTTCTCTCAGCCTTATCCTGTTGCCAGTGGTTCTGGATTCGCAGCGTTTTTATGCAATAGCCGCTTCAGTGGAGGGCTTGTCGTGTGGCAGGAGAAGGGTGATCACCCAAAGATCCACAACTTGTACGATTTGCATCTTAGCTTCATTAGGAACCACGACGTGCAGTTTCAAAACAGATCTCAGCTAGGCTTGGGATTTGTTCAGATCCGTACCTTTCACAGGTCCCTTTGTCTACGGTCGTTTTGCCTGCTTTAGCATGTTTTGGGATTGACTGTTCCTATGCTGGCCATGTGTTTCTTTATTTCATGCTGTTTCAGTACTGCCACTGCTTAGGGAAGACATGTTCGGCCGCAGCAGCTTCTGGATTGTTGGCGGAGACGGCTGGGCCTACGACATCGGCTATGGTGGCTTGGACCACGTCATTGCCAGTGAGGAACATGTGAACATCTTGGTGCTTGACACGGAGATGTACAGCAACACTGGTGGACAGGCATCCAAAGCAACACCAAAGGGAGCCATGGCAAAGTTCGCTGAGGGTGGAAAGCTGACGCAGAAGAAGGACATGGGACAGTTGGCCATGACCTACAAGAACGTCTACGTGGCCAGCATTTGCGTTCATGTCAACCCACAGCAAGCAGTCCGCGCTATGATTGAGGCCGACGCCTATCCGGGACCAAGCATCATCCTTGCATACAGCCCGTGCATCAGTCAAGGTTTCCCTATGGCCGAGTCCATCCAGCACTGCCAGATGGCAGTGGACAGCGGCTACTGGCCTCTTTACCGATACAACCCAGAGTTGGCAGCACATGGCAACAATCCGTTCCAGCTCGATAGCCGCAAGATCAAGGGCGATCTGTTCAAGTTCCTTGCCAAGGACCTGGCTGAAAGGGATGATGTCTGTCGGAGAAAGTAGAAGTCACTGCAGCAATCTTTTGTCCATACGCCATATGCATGCAACGACTGGATCTTCGGACTGTTTAGCTTGTCTCAAGCCTCGAAGAATGTCTTTTCTTGATCCCCGTTGGGGGTCCCTGGCTGAAAACCATAGCCCAGAGACCCATGATTTTCGCCCAATGACAAGGGCGAAGAACCTATCCAGCTTTATATCAACATATATATGATATCTAGTGCCCCATGTTTTCAGCTTTTTTTTTGTATCTTATATCTTACGGTTCTAGGTTTTTAGCCCGGGAACATGGTGATTATAAAATTCATGGTATTGTGGTGACCCAGGTTTTTCGCCTTTAGAGGACAACTAGTCCAACATGTTGTGCCCACGTTTTCGACCCAGATGATGATGATGATGATGACGATGATGATGCAAGATTAGAAATCACACATATTTCTCACATCACAAACATGAAGGAAGATTTTGAACAGGATGCGTGAGAGATGTTGAAAGATCTTGGTTGTAGATTCAAATTGGGTTGAAGTCAGAAGCTGTCAGCACTCAGGGGTGGAGGTGGGCGCAGACTTTGGAGTGAAAACCTTATGGCCGTGGGTCAAGACTTTTCCTTGTGTATCTTGTGTCAAACAAATCTAGAGCAACCATGATGATTCGATAAAATTTTTGTTCTCCCCCACAAGATTGAATAGCGGGCTAAAAACCTGGGGGCTGGGATCTTGGTTGTAGATTCAAATGGGGTTGAAGTCAGAAGCTGTCAGCACTCCGGGGTGGAGGTGGGCCTAGATTGCGGAGTGACAAAGCTCGGTTAAACCATGGTGTGGGAGCGGGGTCGTGGGGAACAAGAAAAAGGTGCTTTTGTAGCACCTTCGGTTTTTGGCCTTTTGTTGGGTTTTATGTTGATATGTTGGGACCTAGGTTTTTCCCGTTGGGGCAGCCTTTATCTTAAAAATATCCGAAATGTAAGGTACCCCTTTTCAGCCCCTGGTCACATGAACCTTGGTTACTAGAGATTCTGCCCGTTTTCTGGCGGAAAACCTTGGCTCCGGGTGGGGTGCACCCCACGGGGATTTTCTTGCAAACATGTTACCCCCTGAACCCGCAGGAGAACCGCTTTGCAGCAGTGATGCGTCGCGATCCTAAGCATGCAGAGGAGCTTGACAACAAGTTGCAAGAGAACCTGGTTCAGAAGAACCATTTGCTGCAGGTTTTGAACAAAGAGGATTTGGAAGGGCAATTCAGCAAGCTGGTGGAAGGCCTTTCAGATGCCAAGAGCTCTGGAGATTCAATCACTGTGCTGTACGGCAGTGAGAGTGGCAATGCCGAGGAGCAGGCTAAGAATCTGATGCAAGATTTGATTGCTCGTGGTTTGAAGGCGACGGTGAGCTCGCTGGATGACTTTGAATTTGAGGAGCTGCCCAATCAGAAGATCATGATTTTGGTCGTCTCCACCTGTGGATTGGGAGAGTACCCAGCCAACTGCAAGCAGACTTGGCTGAAGCTGCAGTCGGCAGACTTGCCAATGTCTTGGCTGTCAGGTGTGAAGTTCTGCGTCTTTGGCTTGGGCGACTCAACCTACAGCCAGTTCTGTGTGGCTGCAGCAGGCTTTGATACGCGCTTGGGTGAGCTTGGTGGTCAGCGCATGCTCAAGCGCGGTGTGGGAGACGACCGTGACGAGGATCGCTACTACACTGGATGGGAAGCCTGGTTGCCAGAGCTTTGGAAGGTCCTCGGAGCCCCAGCCCTGCCACTGAGCCAGGACATTCCAGCCCCATCCTACAGAGTTGATGCCTCTCCAGGTACTCTGGGAAAGCCACCTGTAAGTGACGACGACATCATCCCACCTGGTGCCAACCGACTCACTTTGCTCACGAACAACGTGCTGACTGGTGATGCCAAGTATGATCGAGACATTCGTCACTATGAATTTAAGATCGAGGGCACCAACGTATCTTACAAGACTGGTGAAAGTCTGGCCATCTGGCCGCGCAACCCAGAAGACAAGGTCTTGGAATTCTGTCAGATGATGGGCTTTGACCCTGCGCAGAACCTGAGAGTCCTTCCTTTGGAAGGAGCCCGCAACTGGTGCCCCACGGAGCTGAGTGTACGACAGCTTTTCTCCCATGTGCTTGATATTTTCGGAAAGCCGAACCGAAAGTTCTACCAGACTCTTGCGCTCTTTGCAAAGGATGAGGGTGAAAAGAAGCAGCTGCAAAGCATTGTCGAGAACAGCAAGGAGGGAGCCGCCCTCTATCGCGACCTGACCCAAGACTTTGCACACCATGCAGATGTGCTGCAGAAGTTTGCAAGCGCCCGACCTCCCATTGAGCACTTGTTGCAGATGATGCCGGTGTTGAAACCCAGGAGCTACTCCATTGCCAGCTCTCCTTTGATGCATCCGGACAAGATCCAGCTCTGCGTGGTGCTGGTTGACTGGACAGTGGAGACCACCAAGGAGCTTCGATTGGGTGAATGCACAGGCCCTTCGGCAAGGGCTGGAATAGTAAGGCTTACTTTGCGATGGGTCAAAAGTCAAATCCTATCATTAGCAACTATCCATCAACCAGCCATTTTAAGGTAATTACTTACCCATAACTTCCGCAGATTTAGGACCCCTGGTGTGATACCTGGTTTCGCTGCCAGGCTACATGCAGATGCAGAAGCCCGGCGCCCAGATCATGTGCGCCGTGCGCTCCAGTGCCATTGTGCTTCCCAAGGACTGGAAGAAACAACGTGCCGGGGAAACATGGGCGGGTTACGAGTGTTTTCAATATCATATGGGGGTTTCCTAAAATGGGGGTACCCGTACCCCAATGGCTGGATAATTTATAATGGAAAATCCTATTAAAGGTGGATGATTTGGGGGTACCCTCAATATTGTTGTAGTTTTAGCTATTATACAGAATTATATACGTGCTATCCCTGGCCTTTTTTGCAAATGCTTCTCTTTGACACTGACTCAGGATGTTGAGCTGGAATCATACAGGGTATGTTCAGCTCATCACATACCGGAGGGGGGCATTGGACCCCAAACTGTTAGGCCTCATTCGTGCAATCAATCAAGGGTTCTTCAAGAACCGCTGCAGCAAATTTATCATCCCACAAGTATCCTTCAAACTCACAATAGCAGCGGGGGATGTGACTTGCTTCTCAAGGAGCCTCAGAAGCCTGTGATCATGGCTGGCATGGGTACAGGCTTGGCACCATGGCGTGCTGTGACGCAGGAGCTGAAGGGGGTCCCAGTTGATGCCACCAGGTCACCCCGTTCCCGCCATCTCCCAGGAGCGGGTGATGCAGAAACGCCAGGGCATCGACGTTGGGAAATGCATGCTCTTCTTTGGCGCCAGGTACAAGCAGGTGCCGCGGTCCAGCGTTGCTGGCGTTGCTGGCGTTGCTGGTTGTGGTTCGGCTCCAGAATAAGATGACCCATTTGTTTTGCCCATTTGCTGATGGGTTCTTGAAAAAAGTACAGCGCACTACACCAAAAAATGTATAAACATGTGATGTTTCACAGTTTTACCATGTTTTTGCGTTCCCACTAAAACTGGCCCAAATCTGGTCTCAGGGCCACTTGGCCCCATAGCCTGAAGACACAAGCTCCAGCAGCTCCGGTGCTGGGGCAGGAGTGGCTGTACCGTGACGAGTTCGAAGGCTATGAGGCCGAGGGCGTGCTGCAGATGCACACGGCCTTCTCCCGGGAACAGGCGACGTTTCATGGTGCCACGGTGGGAGATTTTTGCAGCAAAGGGGAATTAACATTTTCCAAATGAGATCATTGATATCCCGGATATTCTAGTTAGTTTCGCTTGAAATACCAGTAGTACCGCACAAGGCGGTGGCGGAAGTTTCAAAAATAGGAAACCTATAGGAGAGATTGGCTGTTGTGAATCAGGGATGGCAGAGCGAATCCACTGATGGACCGAAAGGTGCTTGAGGTCTCCTCTCTTTCTCTCTCTTTCTCTGACTATCTACTTACCTACCAGCCTATCTTCTATGTATCTATCTATCTATCTATCTGTCTGTCTGTCTATCTATCTATCTATCTATCTCTCTCTCTCTCTTTCATCTGTCTATCTGTCTAGCTGTCTACCTGTCTATCTATCTATCTGTCTGTCTGTCTGTCTATCTGTCTATCTGTCTATCTGTCTATCTGTCTATCTGTCTACCTGTCTACCTGTCTATCTGTGGCGCAGTGTCATTCAGTGTAATTTAGTGTAGTGTAATGTAGTGTAGTGTAGTGGAGTGTAGTGGAATGTAGTGTAGTGTAGTGTAGTGTAGTGAAGTGTAGTGTAGTGTAGTGTAGTGTAGTGTAATATCGTGTAGTGTAGTGTAGTTGTGTAGTCGTAGTTGTAGTTGTAGTGTAGTGGAGTGTAGTGTAATGTAGTGAAGTGTAGTGGAAGGTAGTGTAGTGTAATGTAGTGTAGTGTAGTGGAGTGTAGTGTAGTGTAGTGTAATTTAGTGTAGTGTAGTGTAGTGGAGTGTAGTTGTGTAGTTGTAGTTGTCGTTGTAGTGTAGTGGAGTGTAGTGTAATGTAGTGAAGTGTAGTGGAAGGTAGTGCAGTGTAGTGTAATGTAGTGTAGTGTAGTGGAGTGTAGTGTAGTGTAATGTAGTGTAGTGTAATTTAGTGTAGTGGAGTGTAGTGGAGTGTAGTTGTGCAGTTGTAGTTGTAGTTGTAGTGTTGTGTAATGTAATGTAGTGTAGTGTAGTGTAGTGGAGTGTAGTGTAGTGTAATGTAGTGTAGTGCAGTGAAGCGAAGCGACATCTGAACCTCCAAAAGTGGTCCGAACCCGTAGTGTTTTTAACATTTTGACTTCCAAATTTGATTCGCGCCACAACGGCGTGCACTTTTTCGAGATCTGAACTTCCAAAAGTGGTCCGAACCCCTAGTGTTTTTAACATTTTGGCTTCCAAATGTGCTTCGCGCCACAACTGCGTGCACTTTTTCGACATCTCAACTTCCAAAAGTGCTCCGACCATGGTTTGTTTTGTACATTTTGACTTCGAAATGTGCTTCGTGCCACAACGGCGTGCACTTTTTCGACATCGCAACTTCCAAAAGTGGTCCGACGCTGAAGTGTTTTGTACATTTTGACTTCGAAATGTGCTTCGCGCCACAACGGCGTGCACTTTTTCAACATCCGAACCTCCAAAAGTGGCGCGAACATGGGGTGGTTTGTACATTTTGACTTGGAAATGTGCTTCGCGCCACAACGGCGTGCACTTTTTTGACATCTCAACTTCCAAAAGTGGTCCGACGCTGAGGTGTTTTGTACATTTTGACTTTGAAATGTGCTTCGCGCCACAACGGCGTGCAATTTTTCATCTCTCATCTGGCCAGCTGCCTCCGCACCCGCCGCTTTAGCGAGCCTACTTTTCGAGCCTCCGGAGCCCCAAATCATTGGAAAAACACAGTGTTTCGCGACTTTCCTACCTTTTCGCGCATCTGCATCTTCTTTCTTCTTACTCTTCTTTCTTCTAATCTTTCTCTTCTCTCTGCCTCTTCCCTGCTCTGCTTTTCATCTGTCCATATTGTCGGAAGTTTGACTTCTAAACTTCCTTCGATGATTCACTATCACTTTACATACTTAACAGTAGGAGTCAACGCGGCAACAGAGGTCTAGAAGATGGCCCAGGGATCCTGGGGCCGGTTTTGATGGAGCCAGCATCATGGTGCAGGCCCGAAAGATCTATGTGCAGCACAGAATTGTGGAGGCGCATGGTTTCAGTTCTGCAGGAAATGGAGGTTTCCTAAGTCATGGGGGATCCCGAAGTTATCATGGTTGTTTCAATACTAACACCCAAATGCTCGAGACTTACCAGTTGCATCTCAGGGGGGCTTGTTGTACCTCCACAGTCCATGGTTTGATACTAACATGTACCATTCCATGTACCATTCCATGTGTGTGGGCTCTCTTGAGGTTCCGATTCCAGGATGTTTTTTGATGATCCACATTTTTTGGTGCTAAGATATGCCGTTGGCCAACAGCGGTTGAGGCTGGCAATGACGTGGCACAGAGGATGCTGAACGAGGGAGGCACCGGCGTTTTCCGGATAAGGGAACGATTGGGGGGTATCTTAGTTAAAATTGAGGTCTGTAAGGTACAACATATTACGTGTAGATAATCATTAAAAATCATATATATATATATATCTATAATATATATATATATAAATTATAGCCGGTTGGGTATATTACAATAACATACAATAGCGTATATAGATTATATATATAATTATATATATATACTATGATTACATAGGTTTTATTGAATAATTATACTATACATGAAAACCAGTTTAGTGGGAGTTAAACAAACCAGAATGGGAAAGGAATGAGATACACTCTGGGGATACAATTTAACCGATATAGGGATGCTTGGGTGCGTCCGATACCAATCAATGGCAATCTTGGCAGGGATTATGATGATTCGATTATATAACTTGTTGATTTCGGGCATACCGAGTCTTCGGGCAAACCGGTTTACAGGAAACTGATTTATGTAGTGTTTTAGTGTTTTTCTCCCCTCATCGCAATAAGATATTTAAAACACCCAGGCCTAGGCCTATGCTTCCACTGCACAGCGACCGCTTCAGGCCACTTCTACGTTTGTGGCTCCGCTCGGCAAGTGCCTGAAGACATTTACACAGCGATGAAGGAGGCAATGGTGGCAGTGAACTCTTCAGTTGCCAGGGTGAGTTGACGAAGGACCAGACAGTTGCCAAAAGTAGGTAGGGTCCAGTTGGAATTGGGGGCATAACCCACTGACTTGGGTGAACCACCATGGATTTTACTCACAACCTCTGGACCTGGCGACAGGTGATGATGGCCCACGAACGCTGCGGGGAGGAAGATGCTGAAGCGATTTTGTCCAATTTGAAGATGGAGGGACGTTCCTCGGTGATCCGATCCGCACTGTAACTGATTGCACAGCATTTAAACGAGTAAAGAACAGCAGAATCCGAAGATCAATGAGGTCAGTGGCTGAAGTAAATCGTAAGTGGATGATTTCAGTGGCTCTGTTTGTCTTGGGGTCTTCATTCACCTGTCGAGGTTACACCGTGGAAGCTTGGTCATGAGAGGCGTTGAAGTTCTGACGCGTGCGCGATTTCATTCGCCGTTTCATCAATTTTATAATTGCAAGAATTGAATTCCTCGCATTGAACACCTGTGATTCTTACTGACAAGGGGAACACAGGACCTTGCCCACAATCCCCTTTGCAGGGAGACTGGCGGCAAAGCAACTTGTTGGGGTTGGCGACCATGTTGGGGTGATCGATTTTGAATAATTCATTATGTCCACACGTTTTGCATGCATGAAAAACTGAACCATACTGAACCGAAGGGCACTCAAGACTGTCCCAACCCTACGATTTAACACATTTCATGGTTGAAGTCCTGCTGAGGGAAGTTATAGCTCGCAGGCTAGTCTGGTGATTTTCTCGGCTTATACCGATCAGAAGAAATCCAAATCCATTCGATCCTCAAAAAGAGGACACATTTCCAAATATGATTAATGAAAAAAAAACGATATATAGAATTATTGGAAAAACAATAAAAAAATATATTGATCCAAAATATATAACACAAAATAATTTAACAAAATAGGAACAATAAATATAAAAAACTTGATTGAATGTATTTTGAACAATTTTAAATATTGAATTTGATTTTGAATTTTTATATATTTTTTTTAAAGAATTGTAAATATTTGGGGAATATTATCTATGAAATAAAAACTAATCTATTGTGTAAAATTACGGTATATTTTTTTAAAAAATAATATATATTTTGTATATTTATTGAATTGGAATAAATTGGTTCTTAATTAAATATATTTTTTGGATATTAAAATATATATTTTATAATAATACCAGTGCTACCGCACAAGCCGGTGGCGGAAGTTTCAAAAATAGGAAACCTATAGGAGAGCTTGGTTGTTGAGAATCAGGGATGGCAGAGCGACACTCTTTCTCTCTCTTTCTCTCTGTTTCTCTATCTTTCTCTGATTATCTACCGACCTACCTACTGATCTATCTGTCTACCTATCTATCTGTCTGTCTGTCTATCTATCTCCCTATCTACCTATTTATCTATCTATCTATCTACCTATCTATCTCCCTATCTATCTATCTATCTATCCATCCATGCATCTATCTATCTATCTATCTATCTGTCTATTTATCTATCTATCTTTTTATTTAGCTGTCTCTCTATCTATTTGTCTGTCTATCTATCTATCTATCCATCTATCTATCCATCCATCCATCCATCCATCCATCCATCTATCTATCTATCTGTCTAGCCTTCTATCAATCTATCTATCTGTCTATCTATCTATCTATCCATCTATCTATCTGTCTATCTATCTATCTCTCCCTTTCATCTGTCTATCTGTCTAGCTGTCTACCTGTCTACCTGTCTATCTGCCTATCTATCTATCTATCTATCTGTCTACCTGTCTATCTGTGGTGCTGTGTCATTCAGTGTAATGTCTATCCATCCTATCCATCCTATCCATCCTATCTATCCTATCTATCCTATCTATCCTATCTATCCTATCTATCCTATCTATCCTATCTATCCTATCTATCCTATCTATCCTATCTATCCTATCTATCCTATCTATCTATCTATCTATCTACTATCTATCCTATCTATCCTATCTATCCTATCTATATCTATCCTATCTATCCTATCTATCCTATCTATCCTATCTATCCTATCTATCCTATCTATCCTATCTATCCTATCTATCCTTTCTATCCTATCTATCCTATCTATCCTATCTATCCTATCTATCCTATCT
>CAMXCT020003150.1:0-36936 GCA_947184155.2 Cladocopium goreaui | reverse complement strand
GAGCAGTCGAAGCTGGGTCTGCCCAAATACCCGATGGAACGTCTTCCCCTTCCGATTCGGACGAAATCCAAACAGTCTCTGCAAATTCTGAATCGGTCTGAACCTCTTCAAAAAACGGCTGATATGGATGTCGAGGCAGTCTGGGCAGCAAAGCCCTATCCCTCAATGGCAGGATATCACGCTTGCACCGTTGATGCTGCTCCTCAGCCTGTCGAAGGCGCCTGAGAACAATCTGATTCCTCCTGTCACGAGGATCAAACTGGTCGTGGTACACCACGAACTCGAGAAGGCCAATGAAGTACTCAAGCACCTGCAGGCAAATACTCTTGTACCTGCGCTTGAACACTTTTCCGCCTCTCTTTTCTCTGCGAACTTTCTCGAAACGGCTGACAAGTTGCGCACCCTTTCTAGGAGTGCGATCCCTTTGCATCAACGGGCACCGAGCACTAGTCAATGGCGATATGGAACAGGTGCGGTCAAATGAGTTGAACTCTTTGAGCCTGATATGCACAAATAAAGTACTTGTTCCACCTTTCTTGGACGTTATGGATTTTCTCCTCTTTATGCTTAGGACTACACTCAAAGATTCCTAAGGAAAGTCCGAGGAGCACTGGTTGTCTACCCTACCAAGCAAACTAGTATGGGATTGGTCTAATTTGGTCCGGTGTTGTAGTGGATCGCAAACACCCCGGAATATATCATTCACTTGAACGTGCGAACACACAATTACAAGGAGCTACCTCTATTGAAGTTAGGGTTATGGAATTCGGATCCTATCCAATGGCAGTGTTGCACTGGATCGCAACACCCTGCCCAGCACCAAACAATCCTTCGCAGAGAAACTTAGGCTTTTCTTCACTTGGCGAGACCTGGACCGGTCTGATTAATATGTATGTGGGACGAACAATCCTAGACCCTTTGCAACTCGATTGTGAGTTTATTAGAAAAATTAGTGCCACAGGCGGCGGGGGTGTGGCAACCAAAGGGGCTCAAGCTTTGGGGACCACAAATTTATGGAATTAGCTTATGTGAAGCTGAGGCTGTTAACCAGTTAGTTCAACCACGATACAGCCTTACGTAGGAAGTAGTCAAGATACACCCAAGCACAAGGCAACGCCCTTTTAACAGTACTTGAGCCAAAATAATTCGATAACAACCAAAATGGTTTATACAAACTGGCAAGTCATGGAATGTATGGTCTTTCACAACTATTTTTTTCAAAATTTCCCAATCTTTATTTTCGAATTTATTTTTATTATATAATAATCCTAAATAACAAATTATCTCATTACCAATTTTCACCATTACACCCAAAATTACGCATTAAACAATATTTTATGTAATATCATAGTAAAACATAAATATTATATTTTTAATAATATTCTTCAATTATTAAACATATTTATAAATATATATATATTCATTTTTTTTTCAATAATCTATTCTATTTATAAAATATTTATAATATATTAAAAAATTACAAAAACTAAATTAAAAAATCATCATCATATTCAAATATAATTATTTTAAATAAAACAAATATTTTCAATATAATCTATCCAGACAAAAATATAATATCTATATATATAATTAATATTTTTTTTTAAATAATTATAATAACTAAATTTAATTATTAATTAATTATCGAATATAATTATATATAATTTATATTTTTTTAAAATAATATTAATTAACCATTTATAATTACAATAAATTAATTAAATTAATTAAATTAAATAATTTTTATATATTATATCTATATAAATAATTATATATATAAAAATATATCACATAAATTAAATATAAATATATATAATAATATATATATATATATTAAAATGATTAAATTGTATCAACATATAATTGAAAAGAATTTCAAAATCAAATTTCCGACCATAGAAACAAATAGAAATGCAGAAATAAGAAATATCCGACAAAAAAAGGAGGAAGAATAAAGAAGATAAAGAATCAGAAGCATGAAGATTTAGGTGTGTGAAAAGATAGAAAAATCGCGACATGCTGTATTTTTCCAATGGTTTGTGGCTCCAGAGGGTCAAGAAGTAGTCTCGTGAAAGTGGCGGGTGCGGAGCCATCTAGTCAGATGAGAGATGGAAAAGTGCACGCCACTGTGGCGCGAAGCGCATTTCCAAGTCAAAATGTACAAAGTACCCCAGGTTCGGTTCACTTTTGGACATTGACATGTCGAAAAAGTGCACGCCGTTGAGGCGCGAAGCAGATTTGGAAGTCAAAATGTCCAAAGCTCACCATGCTCGGATCACTTTTGGAAGTTGAGATGTCGAAAAAGTGCACACGCCGTTGTGGCGCGAAGCACGTTTGGAAGTTGAGATGTTGAAAAAGTGCACGCCGTTGTGGCGCGAAGCACGTTTCGAAGTGAAAATGCGAAAACCGCGACATGTTCGCGCCACTTTTGCATGTTGAAGCGTCGTTTTGTGTGGCAGGTGCACGGAATATCAAGGAATTCTGCACCTTGCCAAACATGAGAAAAACATAAGGGTTCTCTAGCAGTTTCAAAAACGTGGGCAGGCGTGGGACATTTGAAGAGGATCTGCAAAGATGCATGTCGCCTGGCAGGCGCAATACAAGGGACACATGAATCAGGTATGTTAGGAGGTCCAAGCGGTGATTTCCTGAGAGGAGTTGCAATTTGGAGCATCAGATCTTCAGGTTTACTAACATAATTTTGCATGCCACGTGCAGCATGACCTAGCCTCATTTTTTCGTGGCGTGCGCAATACTTTGGACAGATGGAACAACTCGCAAAGCGCATGGGTACGAGGCCGTCTTCTCTGCACTCAACTTTCTATTCTTGAAGGACGTCTCGCAGAATTGCTTCGTTTTTGATGTTGTCAACTTCGAAAATGGAGGAAGTCTCGCTGAATTCCTTCGTTTTTGGCTTTGTCAAGTTCAAAAATTGAGGAAATTTGGCAGAATTGCTACGTTTTGATGTTGTCAAGTTCACAAATTTAGGAAGTCTCGCAGAATTGCTGCAAGCTTGCAGATAGACAGATGGACAGATAGATACATAGATAGATAGATCGACAGATAAACAGATAGATAGATAGCTAGCTAGGTAGATAGATAGATAGACAGGCAGGCAGACAGATATAGTCCGATAGGCAGATAGACAGACAGACAAACGGACGACAGACAAACGGACAGATAGGTAGATAGATAGACAGACAGACAGATAGACAACTACAACTACAACTATCACTACACTACTACAGCTACACCTACAAATTACTACACTAATTACACTACATTACACTACGCTAATCACAGTACACTACACTAATTCCACTACAACTACAGCTTCAACTGCAACTACACTACATTACACTACACTAATTACACCACACCAACACCACACCACAACTACAACTGCAACTGCGACTGCAACTACACTACACGAATTCCACTACACTACAACTACAACTCCACTACACTACAACTACAACTACAACTGCACTACACCACACCACATCCAGCAGTAGTTGTGGGTGAGGTGACCACTGCAACCATTGCAACCACTCCAAAAAACACAACTCCAATTACCTTTCGGTCCATCAATGGATTCGCTCTGCCATCCATGATTCACAACAACCAAGCTCTCCTATAGGTTTCCGATTTTTGAAACTTTCGCCACCGCCTTGTGCGGTACTAGTGGTATTACAAATTAAAGAAGCTAACATATTTCATCAGATTTCATCAATAGTCTATCATCATTTTTCTTTCAGAGATTTATCGTAATCGAAATCTAGATTTATGTACAAATGAATACAAATGATCCATGCATTCACATGGTCTCATGCTGCTTCGCCGTCCTATACTGCATGCTTGCAGTTGCAGTACTCAGCATGTGACTCTGCTGGCCCGTGCCGTGGCGAATCGTCGAATCGTTTCTTTCGAGGAATAGGATGGAGTCATTCGGTCATTCGCATATAAAGTAATCGATGACAAGGATTCAGCTGCTGGAATTGCACATATGTCACATATCTTTCATGAACGTAGCCAATCTTTCAGCAACTATCATTGATTATTCTTCGTCTTCGCTGGTACACGGCGGTTTTTCATGGCTCAGAATTCGAATGTCTTCCGCTTCTTCCATTCAGGTTCCTTGGAACTGAAATGAAATCTGGCCCCCAGAATGCTTCTGGTGTGGCATGGCAAGCGACCACTCAAAACGCCGCAGTTTCCGCCCCTCGGCCCCCAGGCGGGTGGATCCAAATCCACCATCAAGTGCACCTTGGTTCCCATGGGCTAAACGGGGAATCTTGCTGAGGATTTCACCAAGAAAAATGGTTCAAAAACAGTCATTTCAAGGCCTAAGTGTCTTAACATGTCACTGTTTTAACATCTTGCAACCCTTAAACATTCTGGTGATGTTTTTTGACAAATGATGGTTACTGAGTTTTCTTGTCGGGAATGTAGCCTGATATCATCACGAGATATCACCATGTTCCTTTTAAACAAATCAAACTTGACTTTCGGATGTGGTCACCGAGTTCACTCAACCAGGCTGGAGGGGATCGCCTTCACAGGTCATATCCCAGCGATTGTTGGCTGAAGGCGGTTCTGCTGAAACATGTTTTAGCCTCGAGTTGATTTGGGGCTCAAAACACTGGGACTCTGGTGAACATCAAAATAGCTGGCAAATGGATGTTCATCCCCCAAATCTGATATAGTAGGTTTTGATCCATCCCTATTTCAGTTTATTTCATGAATATTGGTAGGAGCACTTGGTTCAGCCACGAAAAAAAGCCCTATCTCATCCCAATACACTGGTTGACTTTTTTGGGCCTCCGGTCGCCGGTCGATTATGGGCACCAATAAATCAGGGAGTACAACTCCATTCACCAATCAACAACGATACTTTGAACGGCTTATAGTAGCCCCCAAATAGATAGAACATGGATTTATTTATCACTAATTTAGTGGGATTTTCCTTTTCTATCTTTTTGAGGGTTGCCATACACTTTCCCCAATCCTGGGGACTCAGATATCCTCGGCCTCCGTACTATGCCAGTTCCCACCTCTGGTGGCTTGCCCAGCACAATGGCACTCGCCTCTGGAATCCAGCTCTATGAAGAAAGCGGTTGGGATAGGTTCATAGTCAGCCCAAAAAACAGAGTGATTTGCCAGGATTTGAGTCGGAGTTTAGACGTTTCCGCCTTTTTTTTGGGGGTTGCTATATATATATATATGTGGTGGTTTTATCCCCATTTCGACGTGTTGAGCAATCCACTCGAATGACATATCTGATCCACTTATGGAGATAGTGAGCCCATAATGAGCCCAGACTGATTTACTGGCAACAAGCATGCGTGCTTGGAGTCTTCCAAGTCTTCAAGCTTAAGGACTTGAAATCCAACTTAACAAAGGATGGACTCAGGAATTCCGAATGGTTTCATGAAGTGATGCCCCCTGCTTTTGGGATTCAATCATATATGAACATCTTACATGGCTGCAGTTAATGGCTACCAAATCGTCGCCATCAAGGCTGCCATGATTCAAGTTTCCTTTTCAGAAGCAAATGTAGGAGCAAAGCAAAGGACAAATGAGCGAAAAGAGTAGCAGTGGCACTTAAGTAGAACCAACAACCCGCCTTATTATTCTTATGATGTTTCTCTTTCCGATTCTTTTTTGGCGATTCCTGTGACCGGCAGTTGCAAACAGCAGCCCAAAAATTGCTTGGGAATCACTGGGAAATAAATTTGAGATAAGATGAGAATCAATGGGGCATGCAAGAGGACTCAATGGGAATAAAAAAGGAGTTGATGACAGAATAAACGGGAAACACGGCAAATCACATGGGAATAGAAGAGAAATCAGAGTGGAATGAACAAGGAACAAAAGGATACACATACATATACATAGATATACAGTACATTGATATACCTTGACATACATATGATTATATATATATATATATACGTGGAATCTAAGGGGAAGCAATGGATACTTCGCTGAACATTTCGGCAGCGCCAAGTGGCGGGAGAAACCATGTTGTCCAAGAGTCCTTCCTGCGCTGCCGGGGACCTTGTCCCACCCCCTTGTCCCACCCCCCACGGCCATCTGGCAATAGTGCCATATCATATACAATATCTGTAATATGTAAATTAGTGTACACATTCTACATATCATCATATGTTATAGAATGTTATAGAACTGTGCATGGTTCAAACAATTTTACCAACTGGTTCAAAATTGATTGCTGGATAGTTATCTTCCATAAAATGTACTCATTACGGGAGTTTTATACCTCCATTTTTGTTGAAGTCCCCAATCCGTTTTTATGCCATCTGGGAATTCAAGATAGCTATGGAACCCGCTGCCCATTACTGTAAATATACTGTCTATCCATCTATCCATCTATCCATCTATCTATCTTTCTATCTTGAAATGGCGATTTCCCAGAATGCAGCAAATTACCAAAGGGTAACATAGACCCTTTCAAATAGAGGGTTGGAAGACCACTTTCATCTCAAAACGGGCTCTTCGTTTTCCCGCGTCCATGTTACTTGGGATGGTAAGTCTTGACCTCAATACCCACTTCGTAAAACCACCCAAACAACGTGTTGAAGACATTGTATGACCAATTATGGTTGCAAAATGTCGCAAACATTGGCGTCATGAAACACTGTCATCTTATCCAACATTGAACCGTCCAACTTGCCACAAGTGGTTCTGAACGGCTCCAAGTGCGTCATCAGCCGTTCTTTGAACTGATGACCCTTTGAGGGTCGCATGGCTGACCTTAGATACTCAACAAGTTCTGCCTGCCTCTTTATCAGCTGGGTATGACTCATATTCTCCCGCTGATAAACAATCACATGTTTAGCTCGATGGCTAGACATATTCTATATTATCAGACATTATGTATATATTCTATATTATCATATATGATATGTATATCATCATATACCATCTACTATGTATATATACGTATAAATATCTATAGTATATGTTAATATACATTACTAATATATGTTAATCTTAATGTCTATAATATAGTGTATCATCTACACTAACATACTATCCCTTCCAGGGCCTGGCAGGCGGTGGAGAGAAACTGCACCGTTGTTTCGTAGGACATCTGAAGCAAGGGCGAGGCACCTGGGCTGCGGCGTGGCGGCACGACGCCGGGAAGATGTTAGATGGTATATTATGATATAGACATGAGCATAGATAGTATTGTAATAGCTAATATGTTCCATAGATAAAGCAAGGTATATATATATATAGTATATAGTATATTCTAATGGATAATATTCCATATATCTATATATATACATACATAGTATTGTATAGCCAGAGGACACCTTACCTATCCCTTATCTTATGACCCTGAAGCGTTTTGAACAAATCATCACAACCAACAACACTTTCAGGGAGTTTGTTGAAACAGGCAAGGTGTACCTCTTAGAGTTTCATCAAATCATCGAACAGAATTTTTACAAGAAATCATTTTCCCATCATCATATCATCGCATCATTTCTTAAAATCCATTTTGTTGTAGAATCATGTCATCAGCAAATTAGTCAAGAATTTCTGTTGAGTTTTTTTTCCAATGGCATTAAATGTTTGAATCTATGTATTTCCATTGGTTTTTCTTTTGGTTTTCTTCTTCAGCTTGCTGTTTTAAATAGTTCTGATGTGTTTGTGACTTTTCATGTTGTGACCGTGACCTTTATATAGTTTTACTTCATATTTGCATAAAATGCAATAATGTAGTTTTTCCTGCTATTCTGTCTTGGTTTGACTGAATTCTTGGGTGTCCTTTTTCCTCTGGTACCTTTCCTTTTTTTTGCATTTATTCTTTTGATGAGTTTCTTTTCTTTTTTGATTATTTTCATCACGATTTCTGTAGTGATATGCTCTATTCCTTACATTGTTTTCCTCACGTTTGTCAACATGGTAGTTTCTGGCATCTTCTCTGCAATGGCTACACCATTTGAAATTTCTCTTTCCTTCTTACACCTAACACAGGATGTTCCATTACCAATATTACACATCAATGTCTATTTAGGTATATTGTTTACAAGAAATATGATCAACCCACTATTATTCAAAAGAAAATATCAAACATATCATAAACCACACATGTCTTTAACTATCTATATTCAGCCAGGACACTATTAAAAAACTCTTATGATACACACCACGCCGCTGTCTAGCCACTCCCCCAGTCCATCCCAGTCCCCACACGCTTTCATAGCTCACCGATTTTCGGTTCTCTTCTCACCATTTGTGGAAGAGCTAATGGTAAAAGAAAATACCCTCTGGTAAACTAACATAGCTATGGAAAATCACAATTTTTACTGGGAAAACTCACTATTTCTATGGTCATTTTCAATAGCTACGTTAAATTACCAGAGGGTATATCTATCACCATGCCCTTATTTATCTCTTAGTTCAACGCCTTCATCAATGATATCTTTATCTAATGGTGAAAGATATCTGTATAAAAGAAAATCATTGATGGATAAAAGAAAAACATTTGCATTTTCATAAATTTCTTTTATACATTGAAGTTTTTCCATCCCATGCTCAGCAAACATGTGAAAAATCTGAATCTTCCTCTTTGTGCATTATTTCCAACACCTCTTTATATTCAGGATAAGGGTTGGTTAATACAACATTCATACAGAATGTTCTATCACGCTCCATACTATCTTAGTATATAGAGGTAATATTTCTTTAAATATATTTTCAAACAATATTTATATTCAAACGAATTATCACCTATTTTCTTTAGTAGTTGCACTGTAGTTGCATTTACAACAGTAAGCTATACAGTTTTCCTTTGTATGGCACTGTGAGCAATCTAGTATTTGCGCAGTGAGATTGCTATAAATTCAATTGTTTCTTGATTAATATCTAAGCCAAACTCTATGCCACCTTTCCATCAACCAGTCTGCAGAAATATACTTGTCAGTGTCTCCTGTACACATTTCTAGTCAGTCAGCATATAATCCAATTCCTGTACATTAACACTATTCCCCTTGTATCCCCTTTGTATCCCCAGAGCTTGATTGGTTCCAGCCGAATCCAGCCCTTTTTTCACCATTCCGCAGCCATTTTCTAAACTTCATGACACAAAGGGGCTGGGTACATCGTTCGATGTCACCCACCCTGGATTCATCTTGCTGGACGCAGTGGAAGTGGCTGGTGGAGATCAGATGTTAGAGATCCCATATGACATGGGTCAATGGCTGGGGGTACGAAAACGGACCCACACAACTTGCAGTAAATTTTACCATTTTCGCCACTGGGTTTCTGCAATTTTACCAATCAGAAAATCGGCCACTTTCCGCAAAACCCACAAAAGGACCAACACAGGTCCGCCCGCTGCCAGCGACAAGACTGGGTAGGAACAAAGAAATTCACAGAAACGGCTGGACTACAACAAATGGATCTATTGTCTCAATCTTGGTCAGCTTTGTTGATATGTATAATATGTATATATATATATGCATAATGTATAATGATGTATAATGTATATTATATGTCTATATCTTTACATATGTATAAACATAAAAATCTATCTTCTGGTACTATCCCAAATCGCTGGCAAAACGCGCCACTGGATGTTTGAGGTGCCCCGATCAACAGCTTTCGACAGCTTTCGACATTTCTACAGCGACTGTAGCGTATGTGTTTCTCAAATGCTGAGAAAAACACAATGGATCATTGGCATTATTATATTCACACATATATATATATATTATACTATATGATGATGTATCTACCATAAACCATAGGTCTACAGTACGTGACTTTCGAAGCATGTCGTGAAAAAGCAGAAAAAACGCTAATTTATGCTAATTTATATTCTACTGCGGCGGCAGCACGCAGAAACGCTCAAGGTATCCACGAAGCCATGGTCCCCAAGCTTAGCACCTCAACCACTCCTATGAGCAGCTGAAGTTGCATACTACCTTCAGGCCAATGGTGCCTGTTGTGCGATATCTCTGATGTGCTTGAAAGCAGGGTTCAAGACATGGACCAATATCACAATGATCAAGAGAATTATATGATTTAACACTAATGACAACAAGATATTTAAGTGATATTTTTGTGTTTCTCTATGCATCTTTAGAGTGATTATCTACAATCTTTGGCAATAGATCTGATCAGCGATCAGATGCGATCAGCAATCTCAGGCTGAGGACGAATATTTCAGCACGGTCAGATCCAAACGATCCTCCTGCTTCATCACCTCCAGCATTTTGCTTCCTGGCACCACCAGGCACGGCAAGGATCAAAAGAAACCATAAGCTGAAGCCACTCAACACTTCAGATTGAGGACTTTGAAAATCCCTTGTTTTGGTGTCAATAGACCTATGTTGTGAGGCACCATCGACCAGCAGCTTTCTCCATTCCTTTCGAACTATCATGGCTAGACACGGAAATGGTTAATCAACAAAATATGGCGACAAATGCTGGATATGTGCATACACATAATATATGCATATCTATATATATATGACATTTGGCAGACCAACTGGCCAACAAACTTCATCAAACCACATATGTATATAAATGTATATCAATGTATATCATGGTATATGATGGTCTATGTAATAGGTGCAAAGGTCAAATCCCTCTGCCGAAAGCAAAGGCTTATGGTACAGCGCCTTTCCCAGATTCTCGCCCTCCGCGCCTAGGTATGGCTCTCCATTGATCTTGACGACGCGATCACCTCGACAGGTGTACAACAATTGCCATCTAATAAAATGCTTGATTCGTGGCTATCAGTCTAAGCACCAGATGGAAATTATGAAATACCATCGTCTTATTCCAGTGCAAATGATTCGAAATATTGAGATTCCACCACCTTTTCTCAAGGCGAGACTCGACCCCCCGTTGAACCTCACTGGGTAGCCACGTTTCCCTGGGCACCTTTGCGAACGCGTTCCGACTCCGGGCGCGTGGCGTTCCATTTGGTGACGAGACCCTCAGGCAACACCTCTTCAACCACCTGGCCCCCGGCTGGGCACCAACCATCAACCCTTATGAATGTTGATTAAACCCCATTCATAATCCCTCATTGTTGGATTGTTGGGGGGTACCTTTGGGCCTTTGGTATTTTTAAACTTTCATGAGAAATCCCCTTAAACACGTCGGTTTAGTATGATACATTACCAACAAACATCTGATTCATAAGAATATGGCTTTCTCTGGAACCTAGGGAACCCCTAAATTCACTGGTGAATCATCATTTTCCAATATTTTCCATATTCACATGGCCACTTGGGTTGTATACCTCATTTTCAGACAAACTACTCAGTCATTTACCCCATCTGAACCACCAACTGCTGCCCAGCAACGCAACCGGCGGAAGTGGCTTTGAAATCCTAGGAGAATTCACCAGAATCCGTGGGAAAACCATGGGTTTTCACCCTCCGTTTGTTTGGAGATGTGTTGGAGATGCGTTGGGTCCCAAGGATCATAGGATAGGATCATAGGATATTTTCGTATAATTCCATATAATTCCTGAACTGGAAGTGGATGGAAGTCGGTATATTTTCCAAGGAATTGAGCCATTCAAAATACACCGTTGTCCCATCTCATTATACCGTATTATACTAGTTGGTTGAAAACAGTTTCCCTGTTATGGGTCATGATAATCCCCAGAACATTATGTTTAATGGCTCAATTCGTATCAATGGATCTTTTGAGCGTCTATGTTTCTGTGCGGCAGCTTGAGCATGTTGCATGCCACAGAAACCTCAATGCTCAAACTGGGCCCAGCAGCAAGTTGTAGTGATCATCCCAACTTCTGGTTGAACACAAACCAGAAACCAACAGGCAACCACAAAATTAATATCGCTTAACTCTTGCTAATATGAGTCTGTTTTGCCATATTCCGTAGATCATCATCGTATTCACATGATTTCCCACTATATCAACTTTATGGGTGTGCCTGAAAATAGGGCATGCTCCAAGTTCTCAATCCATATACCATCTGGTAAACTAACATAGTTGTGACAACACTATCATTTTTCATAGGTAAATCATCCAACCAAATGGGGGTTTCCTAAAATGGGGGTAGCCCTAAACCATCTATTTTAATTTTAGGATTTTCCATTATAAACTACCCATTTTGGGGATCCCCCATGGAACCTTTCAATGGGCCATGACTTCCATAGCTCCATCAGATCTCCCGTCTCCGCCGAGGTACTAGCTTGATCCCCAACATGCCAGGCTTGACCAAAGTCACCTGACAAAGGCCGCGGGCGCACTCTCAACATCTCTCAACAACTACATGTACATGTACATGTAGATGCAGATGTAGTTGTAGATGTATATGCAAATGTACAAAGTATGTGTACAATGCATATGTATAGGATGTACATGTACATGTAGATGCATATGCAGATGTATATGTAGTTGTACACATACATGTAGATGTCGATGCATATGTACATGTATCTGCTAGCGGTTCTCAACTTGCTGTGCTGGCTGGCTACACCTTGCCATAATCCCATCGCAACCACGATCGTCCCACTGATCTCATTCCTCTTTCGTTGACCCCCCCACTGGCTGTGCCTGCTCGTTTTGGCCCCTAAAGGCCGATTTCCAAGATGTGGGTGTCCAAAATTCTAATTTGCCCCTTCCTGCAGCAGCCCTGTGAGACAAAACCCACCTGTTTCAGTGGTTTCCACCCCCATCGCACCTGTACAGCCCTTGGCCGATCGAGTCCAATCTTTAGCATCGCTGGTAGCTTTGAAGAACCTCGGGAGGGTCCACACCGAGGATTCCCCAAACCAGGGCATCTGGGGAAATGATCATTCAGAAAAGCTTCGCCCATTTTGGGGGAAAATCCACTTATATATCCAGGTACAGTAAAAAATCACATATATATATGTACTGTGTATGTATATATATATATATATATGTGGACTGTAAATAACTAAATAAATAAATCAATATATATATAGGGTGAAGGCTGGGGGTTCCCCGGAAGCCAGTTGCATTTTATTGGTTTCATGCATTTTTGGTCGTTTTGTTGATAACTAGAAAACGTTAAAATTCACTGGAGAACCATGGACGAAATGAACATCACACCTATCTTCACATCCACAAAGGCTTTTTGAAGCAGTTGCTTGGAGCGAGAGCACCATTGGTCTTCTCACGGTGCAGTCGCGGTGCGTGGTGGACAGAGTCAACAAAGCAACATCCTCAAGGTTTCAACAACTCTCAATCCCACGCACTCCACATGACGTTAATACACCCCCCACCCCCCCACCCCCCATCTCTATACCATAACGACGTTTATAGTACATGACAAGGCTGAGGGTTCCTGGAAGCTACGGGGAACCCCCAGCCTTGTATATATATACATATACATATACATATGTATAATAAGTATATTATGTAGAATATGTATATATATATATAATAATATATATATATACATACAACTGGTGTAAGAACCATGAAGACAAAGATTAAAAACATTGAATCTATCCCAGCTGCTATCCATGGCTTGGGGATCCTCATCCCAGTTCAATGCTTGACAAAAGTTAAGTCAAACTTGAAACCACTCAGTATTATCGGCTATATAGATGGCTATAAAGCTTACATCTATCGTATCACTTACATACCTGGTTGGTGGTGCAATAACCATCTTGAAAAATGATGGAGTTCGTCAATGGGAAGGATGACATCCCATAAATGAAATGGAAAATAACAACCATGTTTGAAACCACCAATCAGTGTGTATATATATATATGTCCATCTATATCATGATATGATATATCACATGCCATAATTTTGTTTTTTTGACATATCCTCTGGTAAACTACCAATCAGATATGTTCCCAAAAAATCACCATGAAATCTCACCGCTTTTTCAGTCAACGAACCTTTTCGCTCTCGTCGCCAAGGGACCCAGTTTTGACTTGATCTCCTTGCTGCTCGTGGCCTTGCTCCGAAGCGTTGTGGTTTTGTCTGGCAATAGGATATATCCATCATGGACTTTTCATGATTTTCCAATGATTTTCTTATAATACGACCCACAAAAAACGACCATGACATTTATAGATGATATTCATTGACATTGATTTTCCTATTAGAAGACCACATAAGGCCTCTATTTATAGATGATGCTCATGGATTTTCCATCAGAGCCTCAAGTTATAGTTGATGATCCCAGCTATAAAACTTCATTGACAGGGGATTTACCATTGCC
This sequence comes from Cladocopium goreaui, assembly GCA_947184155.2. NCBI lineage: Eukaryota > Dinophyceae > Suessiales > Symbiodiniaceae > Cladocopium > Cladocopium goreaui. The sequence continues at coordinate 22,714 of CAMXCT020003150.1, read as the reverse complement.
ATTTACCATTTTTCCTTTAAACACGTTCAGCACTTAGGGGCAAATCAATCACTTCTACTGTTGAAGCTTGGCCTTTCACAAGGCAAATCTTCACCGGGCGAGACATCAACTGCAATGATGGGCCAGATGCAAACGGGGTTATATATTCTGATATATATATATGTATATACGCCCAGGCCGCCTGTTTCGCCGTCGGCGGGAAAGGCACTTTTCTTCAGGGCAGCCAAGGTACTTTGTTCTCATCATAGCATTCTGCAGGACTTGTTCGCACAATTCCTTTGGAACATGCGTCCCTGTACAGCTGCAGGGCTGTCAGGACCGTTTTCAGCGTGAACGTAGCAATCACACCCTGAGCAAAGAGCGATAACGTAGCATTTACACCTTGAACACAAAGCGATAACGTAGCATTTACACCCCGAAAACAAAGCGATAACGTAGCATTTACACCCTGAACACAAAGCGATAACGTAGCATTTACACCCTGAACACAAAGCGATAACGTAGCATTGACACCCTGAAAACAAAGCGATAACCTAGCATTTACACCCTGAAACAGAGCGATAACGTAGCATTTACACCCTGAAAACAAAGCGATAACGTAGCAATTACACCCTGAAAACAAAGCGCTATTGTAGCATTTAAACCCAGAAAACCGCGCGCGTTGGGACGTTATTGCACCCCACCCCCCCAAACCCCCCTCCCCCAAAACCACCCCACCCCCCCCCAAACACAAAAAGATGCATGTCAAGCGACGGCAAACCAGGCGGCCTGAGGGTATATATATATATCTATACATAATTATATACAGTAGCTTGACTATATATATATAGCTTATATATATAGCTTATATATATATTAATATAGCTTATATATATAGCTTATATATATAGACTATATATATACACGCTATATACACATATTATATCTATATCTATATCACCATTATCTACCCACAAGTGAGCGGTCAGTTCGTGCCTGATCCAGGAGCGTTAACTCGTCGTAGAGCTGGATTGCCTTCAGAGGCCAGAGTTGTTTTTCACCAGATATGGTGATGGAAAGCCAGCATGTATGAATGATCTATGGATGAATTATGAATGATTATAATGGATGAGTTATGAATGATTATAATCATTATAATGGATGAATTATGAATGACTATAATGATTATACTGGATGAATTATGAATGATTATAATGATTATAATGAATAAATTATGAATGATTATGAATGATTATAATGATTTATGGATGATGATAATAGATTCTACAATGTGGGTAACACAATACCATTTGCACCATCCCCCAGTCATCACCATTTTTATAGTTGGTACCATTTCCAAATGGGTGGCTTATGGCATTGTTTTACACACATTATAGCCTATTATAGCTTTTCAACATTTATGGATGATTTTTGAGATTCAAAAGGCTAACATATCAGAATTATCGTTTTGTCTCTACTGACTGTAAATGAACACGGAAACGAAAAAGAGGCTGATCGAATTCACTGTTTTCAATTGATTCCAGCCAGGATTTCACGAGTTTTGCTGAACAATCTATCGCTGAAAAGGGGTACTCTCTAGCAGAACAGGCCTGACATTCTGGGAAGTCTAGCAAACGATCATACAACCCATTAAAAAATCTACAAAAATCTAAAAACACCTATAAACACCCTTGAAAAGCCATTGTAGACCACAATGGAACCATTCAATAAACCCATCGCCATCTTACAGCCCCTGACTCGCCACGCCTGCGCAGGATAGCGGTTGTTGAAGGCCTTCACGGCTCCATCGTTGATGCCCTTGACCATGAGGCCACCTTCGTCCAAAAATCCAGTCACCAGAAGCTACAAGAGCTTAGTTATATATCGTAAAGAATAATGGTCTTATATATGATAAGCTGTATATGATGTATATATATATATATGTTCCGTTTTGAAAAAATAATTACATCATAACTTAGCTGACACTAGTGCATTCTTCAAGGGGTGACATGGCTTTTCTGTTCGGAAAGTATCTATGAAAGGTGAACTTTGGCCATGAGAGGCAAGCCATGGGAGCTACCTTGCATTTGTTACGTTCACGTACCCACACTAGAACTCCCAAAATAATGAAATTAATATACAATAATCAAAATGAAAATAAGGATAACAATGATACTAATAATGATAACGATAGTGGTAGTGACAATGACAATGATAAAACATGACATTTATTGTAAATAAATACAGTATATATATATATATGGATATATGTATATACATATATATATATGTATATATATATATATATGTATATATATATATGTTAATATATATAAATATATTATAATATATCACAGGTATATGTCCTTTGATATCCCGTCGTCATATTCCAAGACCTTTCTCCGACCGAGAAACCTTGGGCTTTGACCGTGGCTGTAGTATCCACCTCGAGACCTAGGGCACGGTAACCTGGGCAGGGACTCTCAGGACCCGGTTGGCGCGTTTAACAATGGCCATGGGGTCATGGGAAAATGCTGAGAAAATGGTGAGAAAATGCTGGGAAAATGAGGATTATCTGGAAATTGAATGGGTATATGCTGAGAAAATAGGGATGCTGGGCATTTCAATGAATTTCATGGGATTTGGTGGGGATATAATGTGGATTGAATTTACGGGAACATCTACGGGAAACCAGGGGATATCACATGGATTTATGTAATGGAACATCTGCAGGAAACCATGCATTTTTCCCTGAAACAGAGGGTGTTCCATTCATTTCCTTGTATGCTTTTGTATTACTCACTTGTATTATAAAAGCATGATGGAAATATAATTAGCAAAATATTGAGGGATATATAACATATCCCACTGAATGGATTTGTCGTGGGTCAAATCAACCGGTTGATGCGGATATAATGCGGATATACTGGGGAGATCATAGGGGTATACACGGGATATAGTTGGGAATACAATTTGATCTACCCTCTGGTAATTTAACGTAGCTATTGAAAATGGCCATTAATAGTGGATTTTCCCATTAAAAATGGTGGATCTTTCCATAGCTATGTTAGTTTACCAGAGGGTATAAGCAACAATATGATATGTAGATTTTCCCGGAAATGTGGGCTTTGCTCAAATACGTCACAGCTCCAGTGACATTTTTCTGAAGCCATGATCTAGGGATATCTTAGGGTAGGGGATCATATAGGATGTCATACATGTATATTGTGTAGATCGAACGTCATGCGTCAAGAGCTAAGCTTTAACCCCATAGGACGGTACAGGGAATCATTCTGGATAGTTTCAACCGCTTCCACAACTCATTCAAGACCGTGCTTAATTGGTTCCTGTTTACTCTGTCTTTCTGAACCTGGCTCACATGATGACGAAAATCCGGCGCCTTCAGTGGGCACGATCACTTCAAAGCAACCAACTGTGACTGGCTCCTGGGTAGTTCGGATGGAAGATACTGTGTGCATATGATCATGTACGTACTTGTGTGCATACATGCATATGACACGCATATATATATATATTATACACATTACACGTATACAAAGTATATGTGTATATGTATTTAAATGATATATGTATATAAATATATATATATATATGATATCTAGATATAATATATTCTATATTATATATTATACATTATATAATATATATATATTTTATTATATATTTTATATATTATATATTTTATTTATTATATATTATATATTATATATATATTATATATTAAATATATTATATATATTATACATATTATATATATTATATATATTATATATAAATATATAATATATATTATATACATTAATATATATTATATATTATATATTATATATTATATGTATTATATAATAAATATATTATGTATATTCTACATATTATATATAATATATTACATATATTATATACATTATATAAATTATATATATTATATTATATATATTATATATATATAATATATTATATATACATTATATAATATACATTATATATATATTATATATATATTATATATATTATATATATTATATATATTATATATATTATATATATATTATATATTATATATTATATATATTATATATATTATATATATTATATATATATTATATATAATATATATTATATATATTATATATATTATATATTATATTATATTATATTATATTATATATATTATATAATATATATATATATTATATATTATATACATTATATATATTATATATATATTATACATATTTGATATATTATATATATATATGATATACATTATATATATGATATATATATATATATCATATATATTACATATATATTATATTAAAAATATTATATATAGTATATATATTATATATACTATATATATATATTATATTATATATATTATATATATTACATATATTATATATATTACATATATTACATATATATATATATATTATATTAAACATATTATATATAGTATATATATTATATATTATATATTATATGTATTACATATCTTATATATCTTTATCTTATCTTATATTATATTATTTTATGTTATATTATATTATATTATATCAAATTATATTACATCATATATTATATAATATTATATATATTATATTTCGATCTTGTTGCATGTGTATACATTAACAATTTGATATACTGGCATGTGCACACTATGGAATACGTACATAACATGCAAAGCGGCTGTACAACGGGTTTTCCAAACAGGACCACTTGAACGTTGACCAGGTAGCCGACCAATCCCCAACCGGGTCCTCCAAGATTGGCTCCAGATCCTCTTGGTGTCTTGGTACCTGTAATGCGAGAAAAGACCCGGGGCCAAAGTGGGGATTTCCACAGGTGGCTTGTCATCCATTCTTATCCCAGTCTCTCGAATGAACGCCAAGTGCCAGAGATCTAAGTGCTCATTTAGGTCAGTTTCAGTGTGGCAGTGTAGTACCACCCCGCAGCAAAGTTGTTTTGAACACCCTCCAAGTGTAGATATCCACCATAACTCTCAGTCAGCGCATCATCAATTGGCATCAATTGGCATCAATTGGCTATACATCTCAATTTTCTCAATTTTTCTTGGCAAAAAAAATCCCCATTATTGGTACAGTAACCGAACTTACCTTTCATCAATTGATGAGAAGTATGATAAACCCAGGTTTTTGCATGTTTCTGGTTTCTCGTCCCCATTCTTGGTAGAAACGCAACGGATCTTTTTTTTCGGGCTCATCTCCGAAGCCCTCACCACTGCTGCTTCATCTCCTATAGACGGTTCAACCTTCAACTCCGCCTGCCAGTTGACCGTGGTGGTGAACTCATGGTAGATTCGCCATAGGGATTTAAGCATTGGGATTTATCCAATGAAGAATTGCATATACTAGGAATATCCAGGAATCTAGGAATTTCATTTGGGGTATTCATATGGGACGTGTCAGGTTGCTTTTGAAAAACCAACTAATAGCGAAAACCAGGCTTGTTTGATAATTAAAAGGCTTATACAATCATGTCTATCGTCATACAGGAACTGAGAATCCAGGGATGACAGACCCGAACGACCCGTTGGAGGGTGACAGTGGGGTTCACCGGTTTGGGGGGGTTGGGTTCCCATCATGACAAAACATGTGCACAACGACTGTCCAGGCTGTTTCGGTTAAACAAAAAATGAGCTAGGCACTGCTTTGGCGTGGGGAAAGACGCATACATACATTGTGTGATTACATTCACGTCAATACCTTCTGGCAACTTGGTTTGGAAATCAAATCATGCCATGGAAAGTTATCATTTCCAAAAGGTAAGCCATTGCCATGATGTTTGATTACTGAACGTTAGGTAGCTGCCTCAGACATCACCCTAGCCATTTGGGGTACTTCCCTTCCCACATCACCTTGCAAACTACCGGAAAGTCACCATCCAGGTCGCCATTTCCATGTCACTTGGGTTCCAGCGCACTGATCAAGGGGGATCATGGTATCTTTTCGCGGGCCTGACCCTCATCATTCAAGCAACAGCAGGTCATCATCATAACTTGACCTGGAGAGTCCCGGAGTCCCGTTGCCTTCGCTAAAAAAAAACGGTAGTATCGCTCTTGGGGTGGCCCTATTGCCATACATGGATATACATGGTTTGTACTTATGAAGATAGAAGAACAAATCTGTGTAAAGAAAAGAAAAGGAAAGGAAAAGACGAAAGGTCTATCTGTGGTCTCTGGCAATGTTTTGGGTGGGTATCGCTAAGGTATCGTCAGGGTATCGCCAATTCTGGCCAATTTTGGCCTTGCATGTCCGCAACTCTGTATAAAGCAACTTCAGACGTGGACATCATGCACAGCTATAGGCTATAGCTATCACTTTTGGAGGTCCTATCGCTGCACAGTGTTTGTACAAGAACCCTCCCGACTGGTCTACCAGAGTTTTGACCGTACCTCATATTGCAATGTACGCAGCAAACATCAACTAGCATGAAGTGATGATGTATATATATATATATACATACACGGTATATACATATGTATTTTACACTGATACATATGATCATAGATGTATACGTATACTTTACATATGTACGTGTATGTATGTGTGTATGTGTGTGTGTATGTATGTATGTAAATTGGCATAAATTGGGGGTAGACCACATTTGCATATCCCATTTGACAGGCGAACTCCTCCCCCACCTGGCCAACACAAAACCCCTTCAGGGTGGCCAAGTCGAGTACGTCCGAGCCAAACAGCTGACAGGCTTTTTAGGCTGAGCGGTGGTGGCTTCTCCCAGTTGGGTGCGAACATGGGGTATATCCCCAACGTGGAACGTAAAAATGATGGAACATGGTGGTCAACCATGACAAATTGACAAAAATTGGGCCTATTTTCAGACAAACCGTCATGTCCCCCCAAATGCTTTTGTCCGCAAAACGGATGATTTTACATGGATTTAACCTCCATATTCCGATACACCACTGGGTGCAATGGGAACTGGCGTCCCTAGTTCCAATAGGTCATATCCAAGGCAGTTCCTTCAACAGTGGCCGTTCCTTCAACATGCCACGGACCTGTCCACATTTGGTGAAACACCATGCTACATAGGTGTCATATCATCCGTTGAACACTGACAGTATTTCGAAGTGATGAGAGATGGGGTACCCGAATTTGGCAAAGCTTCGGCCATGGGCAGCCCCGAGCCCCGCACAGCTCTGCATCCCCATTCGATTGAACCTTGGTCGGATCAAGTCCCACGAGATACCCATGGCACTGCTGCCCCAGTGGTGTTTTTAGCCCCAAATCCCCAACTTCGCGATTCTTCCAAGCTGAGTTGTTGAACCAATAAAATGATATAAAAATGCCATGAACCCAAGCATTTTCACATGCGCAGAACTTCTTCTCCTTTTCACTTCGTTTAACAAACCGCATCCCAGCCCAGCCATCGGCCACCCGACGCTCGGAGATCACCTCCATGAGCCATGTAGTCTGCAATCAACGACAGATGCCGGTGATTCACCTGGCGACAGAAGTGGGTCGACTGGCTCCCTTGAAGGGAACGTCCAATGAACATTCCTTTGAAAAGCAGATGTTTGAAAGATCTTCAACGTGTTCATAATATTTCATAATTCATAATTGACATTAGTTGGGACACCCATTGGGTGTCATCCCAATCGAAGTCGTCAATCTCATCCCATTGGGTGAGTGCTCCAAGTTCGATCTCAACAGGCCTGGATGCCATAGTGTCCAAAGACATTTCGCACTTCTTTCACCACCTGCGGCCAACTCCGCCGGCCAGTGGATCCAGCCTTTACTGTAGAAACCTTGCATTGGTTGGAACATACCCATTGCAACAAGATCTAGGGTGATGTCGATTCACAGAAAATGCAGAACGAGTAAAGCTTGGAAGGATTTTCGGACATATTAGCTATATCATGTATAATTGTGATTAATTGTGTATATATAATATACATACCCTGTGGTTATTTAACATAGCTATGGAAAATGGCCCATTTATAGATGATTTTCCCAGCTATAAACCTCCATTTATAGATCGGATTTTCCATGGTTATGTTAAATAACCAGAGGGTATATCCCATTATCATCCCATTCTTCACCATTGTTAACCCATTGTTAAACCATTAAATCGCCATTTACTCCTGTGACTCCCCACCTCCCATGACCAACGATCCAAAGATCGCTCCGTCAGGTTCCCCGACTGATGCTCTCGCAGCTTCAACGCCGTAGAGCTCCAGGATCTTCCTACGGTTTTGCTAAGGATCAGACCTTGCTCATATATCATTTTATGTATATATATATATGTATGTATATATATATATGTATATGTGTATGTATATGTGTATATATATATGTATATATATAATATTATATGTAAATATACGTATATATATATGTATATGCATAATATATATATATATGTATATGCATAAATAAATATATATATATGTATATGCATATATATATATATGCATAAATATATATATATATATATATGTATATGCATATATATATGCATATATATATATGTATATGCATATATATATATGCATAAATATATATATATATATTCATATCTAAATGTACATACTGCAATGTATACAATCTCCTAGCAAAGCGATGATACAAACATCATTTCAGCAAGTTCTTAGATCTCAGGGGAGAACATCGCGTAACGGCCTTGCCCGGGGCTCCTGATGTCGTTGGTGTAGATCTTTCGATGGTTCACCTCAGTGATCATCATCTCATGGATTCATTTATTCCAAGCAATAGCTACAGGTTGGTGGTTGACCTACCCCTCTGAAAAAGATGAAAGTCAGTTGGGATGATTCCCAACATATGGAAAGTCACAAAACATGTTCCAAACCACCAGCCAGGCTATATTTGGGGATCCCAAGTATTAGGTATATGGATTTATGATTTATGTATTCACTGTCCAAGTTACTGTTTTTTGGGTTATATTTGCATCATATCATATCCTAGGTCTGGTCAAATCCTTCGTATGCTTTGTCTGAAAATGGGGGATCCATCATTTCTTTTTCGATTTTTAATTGGAACAATATGGTTCTTCACCATATTGTTTTGGTTTTCCCCAAAGAACTTTTTCCCCACTTTTTGATGGTTAGGTCATAATCTCCCCCATCATTTGATGATTAATTTCCAAAACTTTTCAGAGAAACCCAGATCTTGACGAAGAACCCAAGCACTCAGTACTGGTGATATTCCCATCGTATCCCAGATTTGGTCAAATCCTTCAAAACATGGTAGGATTGTGGCCATCCATCCCATAATGGGACTCCATATAATGTGTACATCCCCACACATGGACTGATGACAATCCCCGTCCAAGTCCAACTCTTGACCATGGCACATACCCTTCGTTAACAGTTTGCGAACTGGAACATCCCCATTCAGTGCGATGATTTACAATGATTTAGCTATGACAACTATTTACAACTGGGGATCTTCCAGATTCTTCCACTTCGCAAACGGTGAAAGTTTACCATGGCACTTGACCCTGACATGGCACTAGATTTTCAGGAAGTGCTTGGAGCCCGAAGAGGTTGATGCCTTCGCATTCCAAGGACACCTTGCCGCACCGATCCGCGAGGGCTGGCGAGGGCTCCCCTTGACACAACGCAAGGCTTACCAGGAACCATCAGGAAATGCTTGTTTTTAGAGGGAAAACAACCTTCACTAGGATTGGTTTTCACGGGATTTTAAGGGAAGATCTTAACCGGAAACCATCGATTTTCCCATGACATATGGTTTTTTTCCTGTAAATTTGTCCTTTAAACCAATCCATTGAAACCTACAATCCCTTCCCCGTTCACATGAAACACCCAAAACGATGGTCTTTGGGACATTTTGGGACCTTACTTGATGGGACCTACATAGTTTTCCCCTAGGTTTTTTTGGGGTACCCTCTGGTGAACTAACAGTTTGCAATTGAAAATGGCCATTTATAGTGGATTTTCCCATAAAAAATGGTGATTTTCCATTGCTATGTTAGTTCACCAGAGGGTACACCGAAACCAGTTCTGACCATAAACCATGGATAGAACAGAAATTCATGGATAGACTCCATGGGTTTTCCTATTGCCAGGTGAGGTTTCCGGAGATCCATCTGCCATAAATCAAATGCTGGTGCCAGCTGCTACCAGATCTTTCGGACAAACACAACGTCATCTTGTTGGTCATACAATGATATAGTGAGATAGTGTCATGTATGAAGAATGTCCCACTATATCCCACCAAATGGCCAACAAAAATCCTCCATTTCCCCGATCTCATGGTTGATCATCATTTTGGACAACGAATTTTCCATAAACATAGCCATTCAATTACCATGCAAGGGTTGTATATCCACCTACAGTATATCCCAATATATCTCCTCATGATATCACCTTTTTCCCACCATTTCCAGCAGTTCCCACAATTTTCCCACAATTTTTGCCATGATATCCCCCACGTATCCCCCACATAAGGTCAAACCCATCTCCTGACCCCAGGGTGACCTCCTGCTGCTCCACTTTCACGTGAACCTCCTGAACACCAAGGCAAGCCGGATCCTGGAGCCAGATCGAAGCCAAGATTCCCATGGAGTTTTCACAATTTTCAGAGAGTTTAAACTGTTTATTATTGGTTTATAAAACTAATGGGTCTATAGGCAATTTATAGGCAATCATGAACCCAATAAAACACCATGGGAATTTTGGTGCTGGAACGCGTTTTTCCCACGTCGACTCAGCTCGGTGCCGAAAAATTCCAACGTGAAGGGATGATCACACCCTGAGAAAAAGAAAAGGCCTGGCCTAGCTGACCGTCGACCGACCTCTGAAAACCCCAACCAGATCTTATGGGACAACACGGCATGAACAAATTGGAAACGAACAAACCCATCACACTTGTGTATCTGTGTATCTGTATACATATATATCTGTCAATGTATGTACACAAATAATCAAACATCATTACGCATCCATATATCCGCCGACCCCGGCTGGAGCAAGGGGAAACCCGTTAGGGAATAAGAATCGGTTTCTCCGTCCTGCAACACCAGCAACAACAGCAACAGAAACAACAATAACAACAACTACAAACTAAAGAACAAAAACCATATCAAGAACAAGAAACAAAAATAACATAAACAGAGATTAAAATAAAGAAGGAGAAGGACCAAAAAGGAACCGAATAAGAAGAAGAAGAAGAAGAAGAAAAAGAAGGAATAAGAAGGAATAAGAAGAAGAAGAAGAAGAAGAAGAAGCAAAGGAACAAACTAAAAAGACAAGTACAATAATAAGGAAAAAAGGGAGCAGAAAAACTATGAAAACACATCACCACCACAACAAAAACTACCACCACTACCACAACCACTACCCACTACCCACAACCCACAACAACAACAACAACAACAACAACCACAACCAGTGACAGCAACCACAACCAAGAACAAAACCACCATCACAACAACAACAAGAAGAAAGAAGAAGGAGTAAAACACAAAGAATAATAACGCAACAAGAACAAAAACAAGTCATTGTTCTACAAGAACAACAAGAACTGTCCCTGGCCGGAGCAAGGCGGAGTGCGTTAGGAGTTGGTTTCCCCGTCTTGCAACACCAACAACAACAGGGACAGCAGTAACAAGAACAGCGGCAGCAACAACAAGAACAAGAACAAGAAGAACAAGAAGAACAAGAAGAACAAGAAGAAGAAGAAGAAGACGAAGAAGAAGAAGAAGAATAATAAGAATAATAAGAATAAGAATAAGATTAATAATAATAAGAAGAAGAGAACAAGAACAAGAACTATAAACGACATTAGATCAGTAGATATTGTGATTTTCGAACCAGCTAGCAAAAAAGCCTCGAAACATACAATGTTTTCGGCAGCTGGTGACTAAAACCTATCGGGTATTTGGCGTGCCACTATCCAAAAACACCAGGATTGACTCAGTTTCGAGCCGTTGCAATAAACATTTTATTCAACCCATTTCCTTTTTTGTGGTCGAGGGCCCTCCGTCCTTGAGACAATGTTTAGCATGCTTATGATTTCAGCAGGTTCCGGGGAGGACATGGTCGAAATCAAAGCATCAAAAGCGGGTCAGGGTGCTGCACTCGGCAACTTCCACCTTGACCCTTTACATCCCTTTACAGCATCGCCGGTGTGCTTTGCCCTACAATAATACGCATAGATCTACTTCTGGTGTTCATTCGTTATCAATTCATATTACATCCCAGATTGCTGAAATCCTTGATACTCTGAGACAACCAACCAGTTACAATGTGGAATTGGATGAATAAATCACATCTCCCTGCGAAATTCTGCCCTGAAATCCTGCAGTTCTGCAGTTTCCAAGATCTGACGAAGCACCTGCCACCGGAGTTTCATCCAACCCCTGTTTTTGTTGGAGAATTCTACTCATAATGGACAATCCATAAATGGAAAATCATCCATGGGAAATCCATCAAATATCATCAAATCCTCCATTTCTAGATGGAACATCCCAAAAAATCATCAACCCTAGCTAGAAATCCGTTTCTGGCTGATGGAGGTGCATCAGGGAAGACAGCTTCATCACCCACATCACAACCCGAAAAAAATCATCTCCAAGGGGCTGTTTGCCGCAAATGTATGGGTATCCAGGCATCCATTTCTTTTTTCGATCATGTCCGGACCAATCTCCAAGTATTTCTTGACGTTTCTTGTCCATAAAATTTGGACCCATCTCCTTGGTAAGGCATATTAAAAATATACATTTTTCTGTTGACAAACCATCCAAGAATCCAAATATGTATGTTGATACAATGATATTGTAACCACATTGCCCTAAGCGTTTTTCTAAAACAATCAAAGTATGTTGATATCCAAATATATCCCCTGGTTCATTCAGTATTGAATAATCTTAGGATCCTTTATTGGTGGATATTGGTGGTACATAATCCCTTCCCCCGTTCAAATTATTCTGAACACCCCTCAGGAGCCATGGTGGATGTTGAAACCACATACTTGGAACCATTCATATAGCATATAATATAGCATATCCCACCATTTTGGAGGTGTGTCCAATGTTGGGCGGGAGAAAGGTCGCCTCCCCCACGAACAGGCTGTGGGGACACCTCAGCGCGATGGGGATTTACCATGATTTACCACCCCCCAGGATCAGGGAAACATCGCCGCTGAGGGATGTGCGTTGATGGAACCCACCCCGGCAACTTGGCTAACCTGAAAAAACCACTTGCCACAACCTTAGCCTGGGATGCTCTATTGCACTCCTACACAATGATGAATCATCCTGAAGGAGATACGATATGGGTTTTCAGATTTTTTTTCCACTTCAATGAGGATTCCTTGAAATTTTCTACCGTCTATCTACTCCAGGATGACTATATCTATCTACATCTATTGATAGCACCAGGATGCACCAGGTCCCGTACTGGCTGTGACGATGCGTCACGATCATCGACAACCTGGGCGAAGTTCTTCAATGATCCCTCTGCTGGAAGCATCTAAAACATGGCTTAAATGCCATCAACACTTGAGATTTTTTATTGGGGGTTTACCCCTCTGGCACAATAACAGTTTGCCATTTTTCACCTCGCCATTTTAAAAACGGTGGGCCGTCTTATCTTTTTTTGGCAATTTTCAAGAGCTAGGTGACAAATGACCAGAATTCACACTGCAGAACCTTATATAGATTTAGAGCTGGGTACGATTGATATCCCGGTTTATGGCAAACACATATATAAAGTACCCATCCAAGGTTGACTCAAATATGGAGGCTTCTTGAAATGGGGGGTCATGTATTGCAAAGAGATAGAGATAGACTATGATAGACTATGATAGACTATGTTTTTGGGCAACATGGCCATATGACACACAGGCATACCACTCCCGCTTGGGGACCATCATCCCGTCCGAGACTGGAATAGGAGTAATTGAACCATGAGCAATGCCCCAGTTCGTCCCTGGGTGCACCATGGGATTTCACAAAACATCGGATTTACCCTCTGGTTATTTAGCCATGGAAGCCATGGCCCATAGAAATAGATGGTTTACCTATTAAAAATGGTGGATCTTTCCATGGCTATGTTAGTCATAACCAGATGGTAACATGTTTCTCTGTCAACGATGCAGATGCAGCTGAAATGATTCAGAAATGATGGTTGATGTGACGAGTGCACGCCGCCAAGGCAGCACCACAACACTCAAGCTACTTAACCTGGGATGGGTTGTTGAAACCGCCATTCGAAACCTACTGGACCATTGCAATCGGCGTTCTTTTCACATCCACAACTACCAGCAATGTTTTTGGCATTTTTGGTTTGAAGAAACTATCTGTACCTAGCGGTCTTCGGCCCCATTCCCAACCCGATACTTTCAAGCGACTGGTTGCCGCGGAAGGGGGAATTCCACAGCAATCCTCCAGACTCCAGTGCCTGAGCCACCAACTAAGGCACAGTTGGTTGATTTATGGGTGGTACCGTCTGGTTATGACTGACAGTTCGCCATGGGAAATGGCCCATTTATAGAGGTTTACCTATTAAAAATGGTGATTTTCCATGGCTATGTTAAATAACCAGATGGTATCTAGAAGCCAACTTCTGTGCTTGAGCCACTCCTCTGAAAAGATCTTACCATGGGCTCAAGAGCAGCAGAATTGGCCAGATTCATCTTCCACTCAAAATACGACATCTACTCTTGCAATATTATCTTCCCATGTAATTTCGTACTGAACCACACTCTAGTGAGCAAGTGGTGCGGCAACTGACCCGTACAGGACATACACGTGCATATCATTCATTGTCATTCCATATCCATATCCTCTTTGATACCTCTGGTCGTCAAACCTGGTGAGATATTCCACAGCAAGGAACCACTCTGATTCTGCTAGCAGTTCAATCCCATCCCACTAATGTTAACCCCTCCAGATCCTCCAGTGACCATGGTATAGAAGGGGAAACCCATGGACCCTACAATGCGGCTGTTGAAAAAAAGAACGCGGGATGGAATTCGACCACCATCGACCACGCTCTCTGATACAATCTTGTTCGAGTGTATGGTACCATGTCATACCATCCGGCGGTCTCCTAAAATGAGGGGTACCACGAATCACCCAAGTCATTCGACCAGGGCATCCCCCTGACTTTTGGAACATCCGCTGATCAAACATGGCTAGAATATCCCAGCCATAGATTTTCGCGGACACATATTAAAACCAATTCAATGGGATATTCAATGAAAATCAATGAAACCATGGGCTTTTAATAAAACATGGCTGGAATATAACCATTCCCATTTTCAATGAAACTAGCATCAACTAGCTCCATTTTGAATGTGGATCTCCCCCACCCAAAATCGAGGCACTTCCTTTAGATCCGCTTCGGCTTGCTGCCGCAACTTGGCGGTTCCACCTTTCCTCAGCTGCGGCCAACGAAAGCCGAAACTGCCTGGTCCGGTGAAGTCTCCAGGTTTCAAGAAAGAACTCGAGTATTCGGAAGATTTCTGAACCAACCAGAGGCCAGAAACGCCATGATTTTCATAAGAAAACTTAGTGTCCCAGAAATGAATTACAAATAACATCAATGACCCAAACATGTCCCCGGACATGCATGGAGTTCCGGGAGCAGACGTTTTTGCAGCACCTGGTGTTTGATATACAGTAGATTGTCCCTCCTCGACTCCTCAGGCTGGATTTATTGCAACTGCCAAGAATCTTTTTCGGAGGGCTTTCCACAGGTTGTGTTGCTGTCTTGGAACCCTTTGTGAGGGTGTCCTGCCAAGCGAGACACACACACACACACCTGCTGGCATACTGATGACCTGAGGGTGTCCTTCAAAGTGGAAATCACTTCGAATAACAAAGGAAAACATGGAGGTTTCCTGAAATAGGGGTACCCCTAGAATAATTCATGTTTGTAAAATTTGTACCTTTTGAAAACCATCACACATTTATCAAATCCCCCACATGGGTCAAAGACACGTGTCGGATTTGGGTCGTGCAAACGCAAACTTGACACTGGCAGCTGAAACGGTGATGCAGCTGAAACGGTGATGACAGTCCTCTTTCGCTGTTTTGGTGTGTCTGGCCCTCTTTCCTGGCTGTTAATGCCACCAACTACGGCAGCCCAGGACAGAGTCGGACAGAGTCAGATCATATACAGCACAGTTTCATAGAGTTTCACCGACCTTTTTACCATATTTTTTACCACAACAGTCATTCTGCGTGAGGTAAACCCCCAAGTTTCAGTTGTGAAGATTTCTTCTACCCTTAAATTTGGAGTGTTGAAACGACACAAACGGGTTGTACGATGCTTCGAGAACGATTACAAGAGGTTGTGACCGTCTAAGGGTCACATCTCTTCCATCAGATTTCGACGAAATTTTTCGGTCCTGAAAGCTTCACGACTGCAGTGGATTTGTTAAAAAAAACCTTGAACTATCTTTGAACCACTCCGATCCAAACAGTATAGGTCAACCTTGAAATATCTTTGAAAGTATGACTCACCACTGTCCGAACACTACCCCATGCCCCATGCCTCCGGTGCTCCGGTGTATCCCATGGATGATCCCCCATGGATTCTCCCCATGACATGGTCGGTTACCTGCATTTTTCAAGCGAAGTCTCACAATCGGTTGTTTGAAACCCTAATGCATAACCAACAAATATCCCCAGTATATCTTGTTGATATTTGTTGCTTGTATTCCATTAATCCCATCCCCCGAATTTGAAACCCGCCCCAAAATCATGGTATTTGAGGG
Organism: Cladocopium goreaui; assembly: GCA_947184155.2. Classification (NCBI taxonomy): domain Eukaryota; class Dinophyceae; order Suessiales; family Symbiodiniaceae; genus Cladocopium; species Cladocopium goreaui. The sequence goes on along the minus strand of CAMXCT020003150.1, from coordinate 5,963 downwards.
GTGTATCCCATGGATTATCCCCATGGATTATTCCATGACACATTGGATTTGCTGAAGAGCCTCCCGAAAAAAGTCAAGTAAGACATAGTCTCTATAGATTCCCGAGTCGTATTGGATCTCTTGGGAAAATGAACCCGGTGTCACCTTAAACAAACAAACCGACAAGTGAAACCCGCCGTTACCGTCCCTGCCACAGATACGAACCTCCGGAGCCGGCATCCACATCATCGCTGTCCTCTTCCCCCTGGCGACTAAAAGCAGCTTAAGAATAGCAGGAGATGTGCCGTGGTCAAAAGATGGGATTCTTAAGCATGGGATAGTAACAATGGATCATAATCCATAGCTTATAAATATTATGAAGATTATGAATATTATGAATCCCAACATATAAACAAAATCTTAAGCTATGGTTCCCCCAAAAAGTGGATAATCATAGGAACCACTTGTAGTTTAATCACCCAGAATAGGGGCCTTAAAGGGGGCCCATGGGATGGATGTGGTATGGTCATCCCATAGTGGAAATCAATTCATCATGGCTATATATATATATAACCCATGGGTATATACATATATAATCATGATATGTATATGTATATGTATATGTATATGTATATGTATATGTATATGTATATGTCTGGTCAAATTACTTTAATTCTTACCTCGTCTCGCTCGTGTCTTAATTTGTTCCCCATGATTACTGTCCTCGTTCGCTAATTTGCAGGTGCAAATTAAGGCTTTACCTCATTAATTCGAAGGAAGAAAGTAGCTTGTGGGCCTTCTTTCCAGGGTCCAACCCCAAGGAAAAAAAACTTTTCAGCTTCCGAAAAGTTTTTTTCCACGATCCACGGTCTCTTGCAGGGATTTTTAAATCTGAGTCTGATCGGTCTTTGCGCTTCTTGCGCTTGGGTGGTGACATCTCTGACATTATGGCAGAGATGCAATGCTCTTCTGGAACAACTCTGAATCCTACTGCTTCTGCAGCCGTCAACCCACGAAGCGGGCCTCTGGCGATAGAAAATAAAACTTTTTGGGGCCTGAAAAGTTTTTTTTTCCTTCCTTGCCTGCTGACCGGCCTCTGGCGATAGAAAATAAAACTTTTTGGGGCCTGAAAAGTTTTTTTTCCTTCCTTGCCTGCTGACTGGCCTCTGGCGATAGAAAATAAAACTTTTTGGGGCCTGAAAAGTTTTTTTTCCTTCCTTGCCTGCTGACCGGCCTCTGGCGATAGAAAATAAAACTGTTTGGGGCCTGAAAAGTTTTTTTTCCTTCCTTGCCTGCTGACCGGCCTCTGGCGATAGAAAATAAAACTTTTTTGGGCCTGAAAAAGTTGTTTTTCCTTCCTTGCCTGCTGACCGGCCTTTGGCGATATAGAAAATAGAACTTTTTGGGGCCTGAAAAGTTTTTTTTCCTTCCTTGCCTGCTGACTGGCCTCTAGCGATAGAAAATAAAACTTTTTGGTGCCTGAAAAGATTTTGTTCCTTCCTTGCCTGCTGACCGGCCTCTGGCGATAGAAAATAAAACTTTTTGGTGCCTGAAAAGTTTTTTTCCTTCCTTGCCTGCTGACCGGCCTCTGGCGATAGAAAATAAAACTTTTTGGGGCCTGAAAAGTTTTTTTTCCTTCCTTGTCTGCTGACCGGCCTCTGGCGATAGAAAATAAAACTTTTTGGGGCCTGAAAAGTTTTTTTTTCCTTCCTTGCCTGCTGACCGGCCTCTGGCGATAGAAAATATTCTTTTTGGGGGCCTGAAAAGTTTTTTCCCTTCCTTGCCTGCTGACCGGCCTCTGGCCCCCCAAAAAGTTTTCTAGCCAAGCCCAAGCATGCAACAGAACCAATGCAAGGCTACCTCGTCGAGGTCGGCTAATTCTGATGAGCAAATTAAGGGCTGACCTCGCTAATTCCTGCAACCTGCCTCGTTGCCTCGGCTGTCCTCGCTATAATTTGTGCAGATATGTATATGTATATGTATATGTATATATATATATAATAAATCCCTTTGAACATTGTGAGATGAGCATCCCCAATTTTACCAGGTGTAAAAGTTGAATCCAACTGTTGACCATGGCACAGATGGTGAAAATCGATGGGTAGATACGGGGGGAAGAATCCCAAATGGACATGTTTTTTTTGGGACGACTCTTTGGGACACTTATCAAAAATCCGGATAAATCCATGTCTAGTCTAGCCAATGACAGCCGAATGACAACCACGAACTAGAAAAAAGGTTCGCATCCTCCAGCAAATCCACATAGATATCCGAAACCCGTGTTTTTTTTTGGAAATGAAATAAGGACATTATCTATAATTTGCGGATTATCAATTTATCATCATTTATCTATGTTAATTTGCTGGAGGGTACTATCTCGTTCACATGATATCCAAATCAGCAGCATTCAAAAACTCTCCATCAATTCATGCAATCTGGTTGGTTGTGAATGGGATTCCCAGTTCATAGTTGAAGATCATCCCCAATATATTGGATAGCATAGTCCCTGAACTAATCATCAACCAACCATAATTCAACCATCATGTACCAATACTATCCCTATATTTGTTGATCATCAGAATCCCTTTGAACAAATGATGCTTAAATCCCTTTTTGATCCGATTATTTTGTCATGGAAAACCACAAGCAAAACATGTCAACAAAAATGCCACCGGCATCACCAAATTCCGCCTTAGTGCCACCGGTATCACCATCCGTCTTGTCCTGCGGTAGTACGGAGTGAAAGGTAAAATATGACTGGGATCATAGGGGTGTCCCCCAACAGATTCTGAAAGTGGTATTTCCAGGATCTTAGTTCGATGATACCCTCTGGTAATTTAACGTAGCTATTGAACATGACCATTAATAGTGGATTTTCCCATTAAAAATGGTGATTTTCAATAGCTACGTTAAATTACCAGAGGGTACATTTGCTGAGCGAAAAAAAAAAAAAACAGGTGCCCCAGTTTATCTATGACTGGGGAAGTGCCAAGAATTGGGGACTTTGAAAACGGGGGCTGGGATGACTTTAGCACAGCCACATAGATCGGACAGGGGGACTGGATGCACCAACCCGATTCCAACTCCGACGATCTCCTTGTCTTTCTCATCCTGCAGGGCTGCAACAAGAACTCGACCCATCCCATTGAGTAGACTTAATTCCGCCACAAAGGGATGAAGGGGTAGGCTTTGCAAAACGCCACCGTTTTTTTCCAATGTATATGAAAATTTCCGGGACAACTGTACTTTCAGAATCTCCAAGTCATCTGAACCCAATTCGTAATGGTGTGAACAAAAATCCCCCCCATCAGTGATTTTTGCTGCTACTAAAATGGTAATCCCCAATGAAACATTATAGTGGTTTATCAATCCGGCTTGATACTGCACACATGAAATCGGTTGACGTTCAAATGAGCTGAGCAGAAAGTTCCTTTCGGACAGAACCTGGTGCTAGCGTCACACCACCCTGGATCGCACATGGAGTGGCTCAAACACGAATCACCACATTGATCAGGCATATGCTCGCTTTTCGCACAAAACCACCAAAAGTGTGGAGATATGACATACGGCTTCTTGTCGCGGAATCTATTTTGACTTTTCTTGTTATCATTCTGAACTTAGTTCATTAAAACAAATCAACGAGATCAACATGTATGACCAAGATTCTTCATGTTTGATCGCAAAAAGTTCATGAGTTACCGAGTTATCCTCTAGCTATTGAATAGCTATCGAATATGGTCCATTTATAGATGAGTTATCATGATTTACCTACAAATAATGATGATGATTTTCCATAGCGGTGTCAAATTACCAGAGGGTACGTTGCTCATGTTTCACAGGGGGGTTAGCCCTGCAGGGACTCATCAAGTCCTCCTCATCTTCCATGGCAGCCTGCAAATGTGGAAATTCTCATTTACTTTGGAGCATCAGATGTCGGCATATCGATGTACAGTATATCAAACACATGCGTCTGAACAAAACCTTACATAAAGGAAGTGTGAATGTATACATATAGTAATATACATGTATTTAGATTTCGTATACGCATATATAAACAAGATAATACGCAATATACAGATGTTACTGTACTGCTGAATTCTTACTAGATGATACTAGATGTGTATTTTCCAAACATATGATCCCATACAAAAGAGAAATCAGTATTCCTTCTGCATCCATTTAGCCATTCTTTACAAAGGTGCAAGCCGCACACATTTTCACGGACTGACAGGCCTCTGCTGGGTCACTACAACTATGATGTGCAGAAATTGGAAGACTAAAACATTGAGCAATCCAAAATGGGCAATTCAAAAAGCCATCGCGGAGCAGCCATGAAAATATGTATATATATATACACAAACATATACATAGTAGCGGCTTTTGAAGACTTCAAGCTTCGACCCCTTCAGCCATAGAGCTAATTGATTCTCTATCAGACTCCCAGGTCTCCGGGTTTTGGATATTGCTCAATCGTCCCCAGGACAGAATGGGACACAGAGCCATGAACTTTCTTCCAGCCGGCCTTAGGCCAGGGGGAAGTGGATGGGTTTTTCTGCCAGCCTTTTATTCCTTTGATCTATGGATCGGTTGTGAGTACAGAGCCTCTAATACTCGAAACTTGGATTTTTGTAGGGATTCAGCCGACTTTGAGTCGTGACCCCGCAATACTAAGTTGAGGGTGTATCTAACCACCAACCACCAACAACCGAGCCGGACGAATCTTAAGCGTCTCTAGGGGCTCACAGTTCACTGGTTCGTTGAATCCCCATCCGCACGTCACACACCACGTGTCGGCATCCCATATGCTGGTTGGTTTCTGTAGAGCTAAATCCTGATTACATAGTGGGGTAGCAGTCGCCATAAACAAACAACCGTCCACAGTCCCACTGTACATATGTATATCACATACAAGCACCGTACTTAAGTCACATCAGGCGGGGAAAGTCACATCATCCCCATGGCACGGCGGCGATACAGAAAAGTCACATCAGGTAGTGGAAAGTCACATCAGGGAAAAAGAATCACCATGGCACAGCCTGTTTCGTCTGTAATTGGAGATTTAGTTAAAGGTAGCCGAAGCATTGCGCACAGCGATGACTTTGAAGGGCACAAGTTAATACAAACAAATTCTCGGCAGCTAATCCTATTGGTTTTGAATATATTATATTGATGTCCTGCGTCGCCGGACCAAATCAAACCCCTATTGGTACAGCCTCAAATTTCTTGCAATGCAAATGGGTTAGCTGTAGCCAATCCTATTGGCAGGGCTATGATCTAGGATGATATACGACTTAACGCTAGCGCTAGTAATATAATAAATAAAACATACTATAAACGTAAGGTAACATAATTTTGCATTGCATCACACTGTGCATTAACATTACATTGCATAGTCGCATATATATATATAATGTAGTATAGATAGGAATAAGTACATATATATATAATAGATAGGTATATAAGTATATATATATATAGAATATAGATAGGTGTATGTATGTATGTATGTATGTATGTATGTGCACCATATACACGCAAGAACGTATAGAAACCTGGCAGTTTTCTGAAATCTAACCGAACCGGGTCGGTCAGGGCCCATTTTACTAGGCTGGCTTTGCCAGTCCTAGGCAGAGTTCATCATGCTAGTCACTCCCAACATAGAATTCTTCACCTGCCAGTGACATCCCCGGAATCTCCCGGAAAAAGACATGGCCATCACACGTGGCTTGATGCTAACGTGGCTTGTAAAAAATATCGTCCCATTTCTTTGTTCTTTTTTTTTGTTTAGAAACAACATGGCTGGTACATGTCTCGCACTTATGACCTTTCGTCTCCAACCATCTTGGATTTGCTTAAGGAACCCGCACAAAAAATCTAAACATTCCCTATAGATTCCCCAGTCGTGGTGGATTTCCCATGGGGAACATGAAAAATCATAAAACATCACCTTAAACAAAGCCAGGTCTTACCAGAAATGGGGAGCA